>QAOC01002800.1:2359-42309 GCA_003255005.1 Begonia fuchsioides
CATGATTCATCAATAAAATGCGAAGTTACTACAATATATCCGAGTGCATTGGGTGCACTCCATAAATCGGACGTAATGCAAACACACATGTTATGAGAGTGTGAAAAAAAAAACTATTAATTCATTTTTCATATTATTATAAATTTTAAAAATGTCGTTTCTTATTGTACTTCGCGGGACTCGTCTAAAACTTGGATTAATATATTCTTTCACAAAATTTTCAAACAACTCGCTATCAAACATCGATAAAGGTATCTCGGATTGTGATACGTATTTTGTTACTCCTTCCCTCAACCTCTCATGTGAATATATGAATGTACCACTACCACTAGCACTTAATTGCAATTGTTTACTATCTCTTGTTTGCTCGTTTAAATGACATTTTCTATAGTGCCTACCAATAGTGCTAGTTGTAGATTCATAGGTATAATCCTTACTACAATATTTACATTGTGCTCTATATTCTATTTTTCCACCAACATTTACTTCTTTAACATCGAAATGTTTCCATACATCCGATGTTTTACTTTTTTTAGCTCTAGGTGCGGACGTGGATGCTTGTGCAGATAAGTGACCGATTGAACCGCAACATCATCATCAGATGAAAATGTGTCCAAGTTATACAAATGTGGATCCATTGTGAATTTGTGCTAAAAAATAACGGACTACAAACAATAAAATTATAAATTGATACCGCACACCAATTGATCAACGGAGACTTGCATGTGGTATGAATTCTCTCGATCACCTCCACAATACGAGTCCTACGAATATCACAAAAAAAATGTTAGTTCATATTTCATAATTACACATTAATTTATACATTAAAACACTAATAATAACGAAATTAAGAGTAAACATACCTTGTTGAATTTTTTTGAAAGAGTGAAGATCAAATCAAAAAATAATGAGAGATTGAAAATTGAGAATGAGAATGAGAGAATTGAGAGAAGATTGAGAGAAGATTGAGAGAAGATTGAGAAGTAGTGAAGAAAGGGTTTAGTTTTTATAGGGGGAAAATCAGACTGTTGATCAACTTTGATCAACGGTCTGATGACCGTTGATCAACCTTGCAAGACAACGTCTCTCTCGCGAAGATCTGCAGAGAGACGTTGTCTCTCTCGCGCAGCACAACGGTCGTGTGACCGTTGCCGATCGTTCAGGCAACGGTCGAATCGACCGTTGTCGTTCATCACAAAGGTCGAATCGACGATGAAATGAACGAACGGTCGGCGACTCGGCAAGGCGATGATTCGTTACTGCGAATCGATGACGACCTGGAGATGAGGAGGTTCGCGACGCTGAGCCGAAGATCTGTGCGACGCCGGCGACGAGCAGCGCGATGACAACGACGGTAAGTGTGTCAATTTTTCATTTGATTTCGTTGATTTTGGTTTGATTTCTCGTTCTCCTTCTGCTTTCGTGCGAGGGATGGATTCGATGCGATGGCGGCCGACGAACGAGCAGCGACGATGGCGGCCGAGGGACGACGATGGCTATTGGCGACGACGACGAAGTCGGCAGAGGTGGAGGAAGGCTCGCCATTCGCGAGCCTCACGAGCCCGCTCGCGAGCTCAATTCGAGCCTCATTGCTGGCTCGAGCTCGCGAGCCCAAACCTTGGGTTCGAGCTAGGCTCGCCTCCGAGCTCGAGCCTGGCTCGGATCGGAACAGTACCGATCCGAGCCTGGCTCGCTCGGATGCCAGCTTTAATCACAATTCACAGCTCACACCCTGCACCCCTGCACAGTACCTTCTCGTATGCAAAAATTGAATCCAAACTGCCGCACACTTCCAAATCTAAATCTGGACTCAGTTACCAAATTTCATTGCTATGGTAAGGGTTATTATTTTAAAGATGGTAAATTAGAAGAAGTCAGTCACTTGTTTGGTGAACCCAATAAAACTAAAATCAATTCCCAGAAACACAACTTAGGTAACAGTGATTCCATGTCATGGAAAAACCAAGCCAAACTTGATTGAACCAAAATTAATGGTACGGTCCTGGTCAAGTCTTGTTTCTCCACCTAGTTTTTGTTTAAAATTTTTAAAACTAAAATTTATTAAACTAGTAGTATTTTCTTCAAAAATCAGATTAGAACAGACCACATTCACTCCTAGGACCATAAAAGTGAATCCAAATGGAGCAAAGGGATAGATACGAGGGTCCAGAAAATAGTGCATGTGAACTCAGATCCAGTCTCGGATATCCTTAGTCTCTTCACAAAATAGACTGCCGTCACTCTGGTTCCTCTCTGCGGAATCAAATGGGGCCATGTTGCAGGCATTTCTGGATCCGATTGGAATCCACATGCCCCACTGAAGGAAAAAAAAATAGCAACTTTCGAGCCATGAAGATCAACTCTTGTCTCTCTTTCTTTACCCTTCTCTCTTTCTCTCTCTAGTTTTGACGAAGTTCTGAGAAGAACAACCGCAAAGAAAGTGACAGACTTTACTGCAATATACAACCAAGCCCCTTCGAACAAGAACATTTGGTAATATTTCAATGAGCACATTGGCTTCATCCTTATTCTCAGTCACTAAAACCCATCTCCCCCTTCCTTTTTCTCAGTTCCACATTTCCCAAAACCTTAAATTAACGTCTCTCCTGCTCAGATTCTCCTCAAGCTTCGTATTGCAATTACTAAATCACTTACACCAGCAAACAGGACGAAGAACAGTTCCTTTTGGGCCATTGGGTTTCTCCCAAAAGTTTCAGATGTCAAGAAAAAACAAGCAATCGAGTGAGTTCGGTCAATTGATTTTCATCAAACAGGTTGCGGGCATGGGCGCAGCTGAAAGCAGGAACGGGGGAGCACGAGTCAGCGCACCAAAAGAGACAAAATTTTCGTCATCAAGGATTCTAAGGACCCTGAAATCGAAAATGGAAAAGGCTATAACCGTCGTATCCATGAGAAGGGAGTCTTCAGGAAGGGTTTCTGCTTCCAGTTTCAGAAGGTCGAAATCAGTATCAGACTCCGCCGATTCTCACCGACCCGGAGCGATCGAGGATTGCGTTGGGTTTTTGAACTCTGCTTCGTCGCTGCCCAGATCAAACTCAGTTTCTGGGTGTTTTTGACACAGAAATCTGCAGCGATTAGGTGAATGTAAGTTGAGCCTCAATCAACAGCCAAATTGATCCTAAGATATGTTATTCTGAATAGAACGAACCCAAATTTTGTAACTTTAAATGATCAGAAACAAACATTTCAACTCAAATGTGAGATAAACTTCGTAATTAAGTTTTAAGAAATCTACTTGGATTTTGAACGAGAGATTGATTTTGTAATTATTTCCAAATGTTAAAATAAGATGAAATCAACTTAAAGTTTAAATGGACAGAGAATTTCATAATTATTAAGAAATTGTTTTTCCTTTAAAATCAAATCCGACTTTACGGTAGAGAACATAGCTAAATAGTGAGAAAAAGGAAAATTTGAACAACTATGGCGGAGTAAGTCCATTTTGAAAATAATTTTATTGATTTTAGAGAATTTTTTTCTAAATTAAAATAAATAAATATCATGCGTCGAGAATGCTATCGATCTTAAATTAAATTAATTTGGTTTTTATTGCGCTTACACGTGATTAGTCGTGATCAGGAGGACCGACACTTAGACATAGAATATTGACACTTGATTTTGGGTCATGCTGAACTTAATTAGTTCTGGGTTGGGTTTTAATTGCCTTTGGATTTAGTTATGGCTGGGCAAAACCTCACCGTAAAACGGAACCAGCCGGGTTGGGCCGGTTTACACTTGCGGGACACGTACTGGTTCACTGTATTTACCGGAAAAAATCGTGAAATCAGCCCAACTTATATCAAAATATTAATCTAAATTCCGACCCAAATTTCGTAAAAACTAGATCTTATTTTTCGGAACTGGAATTGCGCTAGCTAGTCTAGAAACAGACCAAAATCGGGCGGCCCATGCCCATCCCTAGATTTGGACGCCCATAATTTATTAAGTATTGGCTCGAGTTTAAACTAAATTTTGGTTTTTTTACTCACAATTTAGTTTTATTATTTTCATGGTTTTTAACGAAAACAAAAATCGCAATGAACCTTAGATCGCAGTTTTGGAAAGACTTAGAATATCAAGTAAAGATAAAATTCAACATAGTTGAGAAAACTAGTTGTGATATTTAGAGAGAATTTTGAATCTGAAAATCTGCAATTACTTGATTAGCCATCAAGTTTGTATAGAACTTTTAACGCTATCAATATTTATTGTGCAATTAAATTTTAAAAATTACCGATTAACATCTTGATTTTATCATAATTGTAACGAATATCTTGTCATCATATTTTTCTTTAATTTTAATAATGATCATCCACTTAATTAATAAATGTTAATACAAATGTTGAACAAATTTATTTGAATTTTTTTTTTGAGGTTGAATGAATTAAAAAAAATAGAAATTTATTATTATAGCTATATTATTTCTTAGAAAGTAATTAAAATGAACTAAATTAAAAAAAAAATAACTAACCAACGTAATTGACATCATAAATTAAAAAAAAAGATAATTTATGCTAATTATATTAAAGTTCAAAATATCTATTGAAGTTAACTCATACTTCATAATTTAAGTTATCATTTACCCTTATTCAATCATGTCAACCATCATTTAGTGCTTAGAACATCGTTTAAATAGCAACCCTAAAAAAATAATGGACAAATGAAATAATAATTAAATTAGATTAATTTTAAAAATGATAGATTAAATATTTTGAAATTCTATTTATGAAGCAGGTACTGCAGGAACTACAAACAAATCTTTTGTTTGTTAAATATTTTAAATACCTTTTTTGAAATTAATTAAATTAAATATTTTTCTATATTTCTTTATGTCACTATTTCTCTCTCAATCTCCCTCAATCCTCGTACATTAGTTTTTTAAATTTCTCTTCTCTCTCTTCCGCTCCTCTTCATCAAAATCTCTATAAAATATTTACTTTTTAAAGTTAGCGATAAATGTTAATTTACTTCGTGAATTAAGAGAATAATTGGCGAATACTTCAAATTTTGAAAGTCGTCAACGTGTAGCTTTTATTGTATTCGTTCAGTTATTCGTTACTTCGTGAACGGAAAACTTATTCGTTTAGTTACCAAGTTGACATTTGATCAGTAATTTGCACATTTAACCGTCTTTCAATTATTGCTTCTCAAAGTTTTCGGAATAGATTGGTTCATAAAAAATGGATTTTGATTTCATTTCCAACTAAACACATTACAAACGACCTTATTTCTTGCATAATTCCAAACAAATGAAAGTGGCTAGTTGAAAAACCCTAATCTTGTGTCATATGATCTTGTGGCACATTAATTTTTTGGATTTTAGAATAAATCCTTTCCAATCCTGAGAGGATAATGTGCCTATAACTTGTCACGAGTGAGTTACAAGGTTCTAGCGTCTTGAGAGTGAGTTGAAGTTTTTTATATACTTTTTTTCTTCCATCCAATTAGGTGTAATAACGGAGAAGAAACGTAATCTTACTTTCCTTTCATCTAAACCGTTTTGTCTCTTTGGATTGGAGGTCCGTACTAGAAAAATCCATTCAAACTTATAGGTTTAAAAGTTATAGTCATTTGAAGTTACGATTCATTCTAGCCAAACAGCTGGAGCCCAAACAACATTTTCGCTCCTAATCTACCCACGTATCGACTTGTCACCTTGTTATCGCAGTTTTGTTAATATTAACAATTTCCATCGCTTTACTTCACGTACTATCAATGAATAGTGATAAAAATATTAAAAATTATAAATTGATGAACCCCTTATTTTTTAGATTAAATAAGTTAGGTAAAAAATTGTAAATTTGTCATTACAAGTTTTTCTATTTTTGTTGATGTTGTAAAAACCAACCAAATTGATAAAAATACTAATTAAATTGGCATTATATCTGTTAAAATCATAGTAAAATTTAAGTCGTGCATTGACGAGTTTTAAAATTCACAGTGTAACCACCTCTACCGTTTAAAGAATAAATTACTAATTACTTTTAAATTAATTATTTCTTTCATTTTTGCTCTCTCGTACATCTCTAAATTTCTCAAAAATTTACTTTTGGAAGTAACTATGTAGCTCTCTCTCTCTTCCTTCTATTTCTTCATTTTCCACGGTTTGCCCCATCCTCAAGATAAACAACTCTCCTTCACGGGTGATGATGAATTTCTTCTTCCTCCTTTTCAATTCCATATTCTCCTCTTTTCTCTCTTTCCTCCTCTTGAACTTCAGCCAAAAACATGGTAATCGGCAATCCGTACGGTTTCCTCTAGTTTTGATAGTTAAGTAATATCTTAGAGATAGTGATATTGAAAATTCACGTGAAATGGCTTTATCGTTGGGTTTAAGGTTTAGGGTTTAGGGTTTAGGATTTAGGGTTTAGGGTTTAGCCAATTTATCAACTTCATATTTTTAGTATGATGAGATTAAACTAATAAGTTTGTATTAGTCTTAGGAAAATGAGAAACATTAACTTAGTTAATTATAATTAATTAACTTTAATTGCATTTCAAGCCATCATTATTTACTAATTTTAAAACGACCCGAGCCGCTATACCATTGGTTGTTCCAATTTTTTACAGCTACATACATACCCCGAGTGATAGGGATTCTCTGTCTAAAGTCTCAATTATAGTCATTTAGTTGTTATCTTATTGTGTAATTGAACATTATAATCTTTTATAATACAATTTACACTGATCTTGTATGACCTATTTTCATCCTAAGATAGACTCGATGTAAGATTTAATAAAAAAATTTAAGTGATTAATCCGATAGATGTAAAAAATTTACGTCTGTGCTACCAGACCTTTTCTTGAATATTCTTTTATCGTCCCAATGAGTTTCTACCCGATTAAATTATAAGTGTCAACAAAGTCTTTATAATTTTTATTCTTCTCTTTAAAGAGACATCACTATTTCTCTATATTTTTTCGGTAAAAGAAAATACTCAATAGCTGAGTCTGAGTTTCACAATCTTGGTCACTCACACTTTAATTTCAAAAATTGCTTGAAAATATGGTGGGTGAAAAATTAAGCAGTGCTTCAACATGATTTTTCTCTTGTTGAATCATTTTCTCAGATGAGTTATCTTTTTTCTATTTATAAATTTGGTCTTCTTAAGATTTTTGGCCATTCCTTGAATAATTTTCGACCAACCTCTTCCTAGCTATCATGAGACGATTCTTCTTGTTGTTGAGTTACGATCGACCCTTGGACTTTTCGTCGACATTTAGTTACCATTAAGGTTTTTTCAATTGATCCATTGAAAGTTTAGTCGCCACTTTGGTTATTAACAGTGTCTGTCTTTTGTCGCACTTCATTGACAATTTTTTTTTACATTTTTTACACTTTGATTTGTGAAACTTGATATAATGGATTGTGAATCCATCGGCAGTTATTGTTACATTTTTTGTCGAATTGCATTCGCAAAGGACATTGTTCAAATTTAAAAAATAAAATAAAAATCGAATGGATATTCAATTAGCCAACATATCTATCCTTCAATGAAACATTGTGCACTTTCATATGAAAAGTGAGTGATACCTTATATAATCACATAATCACTCTAATTGAGATTATATTATTAACAACTAAACTAAGATTTACATGAAAAGTTCTAAATAAAAAAAAAAGATGTTGGCAAGGTTCGGGTTTGAGATGAATTGAAATTGGAATTGTAAAATTCACCTTGTTCAACACTGGTCCAGTTTCATATTTAAAAAATTAATTTTTTTTTATTATACTAGGATCAGGTTTGAGTGATTTAACTAATATTGACACTAGTTTTGGAGTTTACAATGAATTTATTTAGTTTTGAGTCAAATTTAATTAGATTTTGGTTCATTTTTTGACCCACGACACAATTTAAGTTTCATAATTTATAAGAATTGGTATCTGGTACATGTCATGCCTGCAATTCCAATCACCTTTGGTCAACTATCAGAAAGAATCACGAACAAAAGAAAAATTTATAGTCGACAATTAAGTTACCATTAGTTTTGCGATTTAAACATCAATATATTAATTAATCTAAAAAAGATTCTAAAATTGATCGTACAGGTTTTATCCCACCTATCTAAAATTCGGATTATCAAATTCTAAACGTTGTGTACGAAATTTTTATATTGTAAATAATTAAAAATAAAGTATTCAAGTAACAAAAAAAAAGTACAGATTAGTTGGTTGCCAATTAAAGTGAAGAGTAAACCTGACCAAGTATGTCCTTTTAAATATTTATTTCCAGGACTTGAACATTATTTTCAAAATCAAATTACTCAAAACTAACCCAAAACCAATGAAGCTTTAATTTGCAAAAGTAGCTCATTTTCTTGAAGTCCTTCAAGAGGCTAGACAAGCAAAAGCCGAATAATTAGGTGAGACGAACAAGGGACGATGCAAATCATTTATGCCAAGAATGCGACTTGACCTAATCAAATAAATTATATGTGCTACAATTAATTGTCACCCTTCTTGTTACACTTTGGTTCCCGAATAATGAGTTCATATTTACCCGTTTTCATGACATAAACTAAAGAATACGATTATTGTCACATTTTATACGTAAATTATCGACCTAAGCATCGCTGGTCATTACAATTCTCATAGTTCATTTGTTCCTCGTTTATAGCTTAATGTAGCATTTTCTCTTTGATCGCAATTCAATTCTATTTGAAATATTCACACAAACTTTAATATTCATTTATTCAAATGCTACACTCTCGGAGATCTAAACTATTGATGACTAATAATTTCAGGTACGAAATAAAATTATCGAAATTTATCTCCGTGGAAAAATAAATTTTCTTGCATGTTTGTAATTTTTGTTCGATTCTGGTCGAATTCATTCTCTTTTTGGTAGCAAAATGAAAAATTATATTTGATTCGTGGTCCTCTTTGATAAGGTATTTCGAGCGATGTCGGTGAGTTTATTTTTCTGGTACGATTATCGTGCGAAGTGCATGAAATGAACTCGGGAAATTAATGCGAATCGAAACAAAGCCATGGATTCCAATTGCTTAGCGGACAACCGCTAAAACCAAACCCTAGAAAGGTCCACCAATGACTAAGTCAAAGCTGAAATGAACCACAAAAAAGATTTTCTTTGGAGCCCCACATTTCATAAATTGACGATCTTGATATCATTTGCATGGCTGTGATTCAATCCTGATTTTTCATGTGTCAACGTGTACGGCTTTTACACTTGCATGTGCTCGTCATAACCACGGTAGCTGCTTTATTAATGGTGGGAGAGGCCAATGCCTCCTACCCTCAACCAAAACTATCCGCAAACAGCTGGCATTAAACTCGTCTAATTATTCCTTTTAATCTCATATTTAATTTTAACCAGAGTCATCGACTAGGCGTTCATTCATCGACTTAGACCACAAAAATAATATGACGACATAGTATAAATTACAACATGAGTAATGCCAGAGCTACTTCTTTACTGTATATTTCTATTTTATATGTTGATATGTTAGATATTTATTGATTTAATATATAATCATTTGTTACCGATATTACACTGATCATGAAGCGACACGTGCATGTGCAATAAAATATAGAATAAGAAAGTAATGCTAGAAAATATTTGAAAGATCTAGAAATAAAGAGCCCATTTTGTTGGCTTAGCATTTATTCATTGTAATATTATAAGTATGGCTTGGCTTCAAAGTAGAGGAGACCAACATTAAAGCACCCTAAGATAATACAAGGTCCAACCACGCTCTCCACCTAACCCTAATTCTTACTCTCTGAGTTACCCTTTTACTTCAATTTGAAAAAAAAGTCATTCCATGTCGAATACTTAACGAGGCTCGCATGATTCTTCGCTCGTTTATTTTACATCTCAATCGGTCATACTCCAAGAATCTAACCATATGTTCTAAGTCTAACTACTCGTACATACTATGTTTTATCTTATAAAAGCGCATAATTATGTAACAAACGAACATTTGGAAAGGTATAGACAAAGTGAGTTCCTATTTGAGTGATACCCAACTTTGAAATTGTCGTTAGCAATGATTATTTCTCATGGTAGATTTGAGAAAAGATGATGTTTGTGCACTTGTACTTCTATGCAAATAAATCCAAGTGATAAATATCTTCCAAGATGTTTTCATTATATATTGTATGTGAAGGACGAAAAAATTCTTGAGATAAAAATAAAATAAAATTTGGATCGACCTTTTGGAATTGAGTTGATTTTATATTTCACCGTGACGAACATTTGTCATTTGTTTACACAGATCTGTGTTTGTCTTGTTACAGTGTAAAAAATTCTTAAGGAAAAATGATTTCTTAGGACATTAATCTCAATCCCAACTTTCTAAGTCGTTTTTGAGTAAAATCAAAAACAAAGTTGCACAAGTCTTGATCTAAAACGGACGATGTTATACATTTATTATAAGAATTGAAAAAACAAAGATAAACATGCTAAATCCGCATGTGCATATAAAAAGTTATTGTACTAAGTTAGTAACTCATATACGCGCACAAATACAAGTCAAAATTATGAACAACTTCCATGAAAAAAGAATTACTCATCTTCGTTTCACTATCCTAACTTCGGAAACCAAATTCGACGAAGGTAAAAACTAATAAAATGAGAGAGAAAAACGTAAGAAAACATGATAAATTTAGGAAGAACTAGTCAAAGAGCTAGAAGAAGGGTGGAAAGGCAAGTGAACCCTAGAAGCAAAAGAGTGAAGCCATAATTGTCCAATACCAAGTAGAGAGGGAGAGGGTTTGGGTAGGTTAGAAGACTTAATACACCTTTTGAAATGACTTTTAAGACGGATTTATGCAAGGGAGGGAAAAGGGTTCAAGTAAATAACCAAAAAAAGGTAGAATTATGCAGAGTTTGGCGAGAAAATGTGAGCCAAAAAACAAGAGTTAGTAAGCCGACGAAGGGGAGTTTTAAAAGCCAAAAAGGAGCGGCCGGCAACGGGAAACTAGAAAGAAGGCTAATTCAATGTAGCGTAGGTGCTGGCATGGGACCTCCAAGTACTCAGCCCTCCCCTCTTCCCCTCTTCACAACCGTTTCCTTTATTTTTGTTTCATTTTCTAACCATGTTTCTTCTTTCGACCCGGTCTTCGGCTCTTGGCCGGATGGACCCTGTTCGGGGTTAGTTTTCGAGAGACTAAAACTACTTATTTGAGAAGTTTAGACGTCTAGTTAAATTCGATAATTGAAATTTTAAATAGTTAGAATTTTATGTTCGCTTGATTTAGCATTTTTTTTTCTTGAGTTGGATTTGATTTCTTTCGACCGAATTTAGGATGTGGAGGTTGAAAATGGGTTAGTTTAATGTAATTTGAAACATTTAAATTTCATAATTTGGTAAGTTCTAATACCCTAAAGTTTTTTTTATATGATTATGTTAATTATCATTTTTAAATGTAACACCAATAAGAGTGGCTCTCTCTCTCTCTCTCTCTCCCTCCCATGCACACAGAAATATCAATGATCAACGTGACCATCATCTCCTCCCTCTCCTTTTAAAACCCCCCAGCTTCCTCTTTCTTCTTAACATAACACATCTCTTCTTCTCACCAAACTCATCAAACCTCTCCTTTCTCTCTCATCTTCCTTCCTCTCTGTCATGGTCATGGGGGCTCACCGCCGGTTCGAACCCATTACGAAATGCAGAACGGAAGACCGATCGGATCACTCGGTGGCCGCCGATCTGGACGGGACACTTCTCATCTCTCCGAGTACTTTTCCATACTTCATGCTCGTCGCCATTGAAGCCGGCAGCCTTCTGCGGGGGCTTGTCTTGTTAGCTTCAGTTCCTTTCGTGTATTTTGTCTACTTATTCGTGTCGGAATCAATGGCGATCAAAATCTTCATTTACATTGCCGTCGCCGGACTGAAGATTAGAGACATCGAGCTTGTTTCCAAGTCCGTACTTCCGAAGTTCTACGCAGAAGATGTTCATCCAGATGCTTGGAAAGTGTTCAATTCTTTTGGGAAACGATACATCGTCACTGCCAGCCCGAGAATCATGGTGGAGCATTTCGCCAAGACATTTCTGGGAGCCGACAAAGTTCTTGGAACTGAGCTTGACGTCACCAAATCCGGCAAGGCGACCGGTTTTGTTCGGAAGCCCGGCGTTCTCGTCGGAGAACACAAAAAGGAAGCCATTTTCGAGGAATTCAAAACCAGCTTGCCGGACTTGGGGCTCGGAGATCGAGAAACAGACCATGATTTCATGTCCGTTTGCAAGGTTTGTTCTCAAAATTCAGATCTAAATTTTACTTGACATGTTTGGATCACATACAGAAACATAACAAGAAAATAACCCAAGCTGTTATAATGGAACTGCAATTAATCAGAGAGTTTGGTGGGGAATTAAATGCTGTGAAGCTCCAAAGTCTTTCATCTCTTTCTTTTTTCATCTCTCCTTCTCTCAATTTAGAAACCCTTCCGAAATGGTCCCCACTTCGTCCCCTTGATCCTTCGAGCTGCTTCTCTGTAATTGCTTTAAATCCTCCACCCATATCAGTTACTGCCCTCATTTTCTCCCCACTGATCCTCGCTCGAGTTAATCGTCTCTAAGATTAATTTCATATCCAAAATTCAACTGAACAAACCCAGAAGATCAAAACTATGTTCTTGTTCTTAAAACCTGCGTCGAGATGTACAAAAAACAGCGTTTACTTATTGCAGGAAGGGTACATGGTGCCGCGGAGTAAAGTTGAGCCATTGCCGAGAAATGAGCTTCTTAGCCCGGTGATCTTTCACGAGGGTCGTTTTGTTCAGAGGCCAACGCCGATGGCTGCTCTTTTGACCTACCTATGGCTGCCGATCGGAATAATTCTCTCCATTCTGAGAGTCTACACGAATATACCCTTGCCGGAAAGAATCGCGAGATACAATTACAGATTTCTCGGCATCAAGATCGTAATCAAGGGCACGCCGCCGCCGCCGCCGAGGAAAGGCCAGAGTGGAGTTCTGTTCGTCTGCAACCACCGAACAGTTCTAGACCCAGTCGTCACCGCCGTCGCACTGGGAAGAAAAATCAGCTGCGTAACTTACAGCATTAGCAAGTTCACCGAAATCATATCGCCGATCAAGGCCGTCGCTCTGTCGAGGGAGAGGGAGAAAGACGCGGCCAACATCAAACGGCTGTTGGAGGAAGGCGACCTCGTGATTTGCCCGGAGGGTACCACCTGTCGCGAGCCGTTTCTTCTGAGATTCAGCGCTCTTTTCGCCGAGCTCACCGACCGGATCGTCCCCGTCGCCATTAACACGAAGCAAACTGTGTTCAACGGCACGACGGCGCGTGGCTATAAACTGCTGGACCCGTACTTCGTTTTCATGAACCCAATGCCCACCTATGAGATCACGTTTCTAAACCAGCTGCCGACCCAACTCACTTGCAAAGGTGGGAAATCCGCCATTGAAGTGGCTAACTATATTCAGAGGGTTATGGCCGGAACTTTGGGGTTTGAGTGCACAAATCTAACCAGGAAGGATAAGTACGCCATGCTTGCCGGCACTGACGGTCGAGTTTCGGTCAAGAAGGACGAGAAGAAAGAGGAGAAGGCGTAGAAATCTTGGGCGCTTGACTAAGAACAAATCCCCATTATCATGCTCTTCTGCTTTGTCGTTTCTTCTTCTTCTTCTTCACTTTTTTTTAATGTTGCTGAAAATATAAGATCGATTGGCATATGATGAATTCCATAAAAAAATAACAGGGATGTGTAGTGCTATTTTCAAATATACAAAAATGTGTAGTTTTCTTTTATGGGTGACCATAGAGGAACCCCAAGCACTTTGTGAGATCATCATGCCATAAGAAATCGACCTAAATTTATAAAATTTTAACCAAAATCGAATATTTGGTCTGGTTTCTGTTCCAATTAATTATCCAATTAACTTTAATTCAGACTCGATGAACCGACTTACTATATCAGATTAGCTGTTTTTTAAACACAGACCCAACTGCCAAATCACACCGCTAGCATGAAGTGCGTCATTGTTGTCGGTTTTAATTTGCTAGATTATTCCTTCTTGAGGGTTTATATTTATTTTCCCCTAAAATTTATCAAATTAATGTTTTGTTTGCCTTCTTTCTAATTCTAACTCTAGCTTTATCTCTCGACCACACATAACAATTTGACCTATTAATAGCATTATAAATATTTACACTTTAGCTAAAATAGTACTCTAATTAAAGTGGATGCATAAGCATCATGTTACAATATTTCATGATCGCTTTAAATTTTGAAATTATATTTTTCATTAATGCTTTATAATTTGACCACGCAATTGATCTTTCTAGTTGATTTTGTCAAAACAATTTTTGCAGCAAATCTTAATATTGTTTGCTTGCAGAGTACTGGTAGATTTACACTATTAAAATACATTTTGACGTGTCAAATAATAACTTATCAAATTAAAGTATAGTTAATATTAGACTATAAATTGTATATATTATATTTATTACATCTATTATAAAAGTAAACATAAATTATCCTTACTTTGTTTATCTCTCTTATCATTCTTGCTCGTGACATGGAACTACATAATGAAAATCTTGTGATGGCACGTAATTGCAATTTCTTTTCTTCTTCCGTCTACAAAGTTTCTTACATGTGATATATTTTGACGACGGGTGACTCTCCGTGTACATTCGTGTATGATACACAACGAGGCTGAGAAAAACCTAAAGCGATAAGATGAACCAAACAAATAAAAGTTAAGTAGAAGGGAAAATAGCTGAGAAGCCTAGTAAAAACAGTTGTCAATAAAGAAAAACATATTGAACTCAAGAAAAACCTTCATGTAGTGTGATATGGAAACACAAAGTCATGCATTGAGTAGTTTCTAGATTCACCATGCTTGTTTCATATGTGTTCCCTTAAGTTTGGGTGATGGTAAGTAATTAATGATTAAAGATATGAGTGATTATAGTTCAAGTTGGTGTGGTTTTTTAGAATTAAGATCTGACTATTAACATGTTGTCCCAAATTTTTCAGGTCAAGATCAGACCACTCAAAGACTAGGATCGGACCAAGACCAAATCATCAAAGACTAGGACTGGACCAAGACAAATTTCATTAGGTTTCATAATATAGTACTTTCTATATTTGTTTGCGTTTAGAATTTTTGAGTCCTAATATCTATAGTCAATTAATGATTCTATTTGAATGGTAGAATATAAAATAACTAAATGAATTATATTGTTAATGAGCGAACATAATAAAATTTTAAAATAAAATGCTGACAATTTTTTATGATTTAAATGATACCATCCAAACTGATGGTTCTAGACTATTACGAATCAAGATCGAAACTAAAAAATTGATTGTTACTCAAAAAGATTGAAAATCATTTTTTTATCAAGGGTAGCTAAAATCTGACCAAATTTTGCTGGTCTCGGTCTAGTCTCATGATCTAGGTTAAATTTGCTCACCCTAATTCAAGATAGTTGAGTTTAATAGGATCAAAATCAAATTGTGGGTGATGTGAAACATTCATAATTAAAATATATATATATTAACGTTGGTTCATTTATCAACTCAGTCTCTAGGGATTTGCATAAGCACTTTTCAAGAAGTTTTTTCTTTGAATAAAATATAAAAAAAAAAAACCTTGAACTATACAAAAATACGTTGAAACAACATCAAACTTTGAAATGTATAAAATAAACTTTTGGCTGGAGTACTTAACTCTCACCGAGAAGTCGGTTGTGAGTGAACAAGGGGTTGACCCCCTAGTCCAGGCCTTTGCATCAACTACAAAGGGTTTATGCGGGGGATTCACCACCTGCTCGGGGGGCTCACCCCCCGCACATGTAGACATGTCAAACGAGCGAGCTGGTGGCTCAAGCTCGGTGTCTCAGCTCGCGAGCCCGAGCTACCGAGCGAGCTCGTGAGCTCGCACTAGCCACTGGCCGACGTTGAGACGCCCGACGCCGTCGCTGTCCTCACACCCAACCCCAACGCCGACGCCCGACGCCGGTCGTCGACGGCCCATCCAACCTCAGTCCCCAACGCCGACGGCGAAACAGAAGCAGAACGCAGAATCGCCGTTCTTCTGGATCTGCCTTGCATTCGACCGTTGCAGAATCGCCGGTCGCAGAATCGACCGTTGCATTCGACCCAACCCCAATCGCCGGTCGCAGAATTGCCGACGTGGAGACTGTCTTGCATTCGACCGTTGAACGGTCATTAGACTGTTGTTTCTCCCTCCCCTCCGGCAAGACCTGCGTTCTGCATTGACCATTTAACGGTCTAATGACCGTTCAACGGGTGGAGACTGGAGCTCCCCCAACGAAGTCTTGACTGGGCAAGACTGCCTTGCATTCGACCGTTGAACGGTCTAATGTGCGTAGTGATGGCTCGAGCCGGCTCGTTTGCCATCACTACGCACATGATGGGGGGTTCCCTTAATGAATTCTCTATTTTGGGCGGAGGGCGTGATGTGCAACCGAAGGGTTAGCACGACGCGGATCAAGTGATGTTCCACTTAGCGTGGAAAATTGTATGCTCGAATGTCAAGGCCGTGCTATCAAGAAGATAGGCAGAGTTTTGATGAGCAAGGACGCACTCAAGTGGCCGGACAAGTGTTGTCTCGGCTAACTAGTGCGGTGCAAACGGGACGGAAAAGAGAGAAGGAAAAGTACCGCTCGGGAAGGAGGCGGACGTGACTCGGAAGGTTGACGGCGGTGGGCGGCGAGGCAACTTAGACACTCGGGCGGCTGAGTGGCTAAGCTCGGTAGACCTCGAGGGGGCACTCGGATGTGACTCACCGGAGAAGAGGGGTCGGAGGATGGCTATCAAGTAAGGCACAAGGCTCTCTTATTTGATAAACTTCACTAGAAAACACTAAGGGGGAGGGGCACTTATATAGAGTGTGGAATGGTCCCTTTAAAGAAAGTCGAGGGTCCATGGGGGTGGTTCCCTACAAAGAAGGCGGCTGGCCCCTTAAGGTTCTTTTTCTTATTCTAAAACTTAGAAAACTCGGGAAAACTAGAGAAAAGACCGATGGGCCTATCGGATGGGCTTGGCAGCCTCGGACATGTCCTCGGTTGCGATCGTGGGCCGGCTGGGCGTTGTGTCCTCTGTTGTGATCGTAGGCGTGCTGGGCATTGTGTCCTTGGTTGCAATGGTGTCGGGGTGCGCGCGGTCTCTGCCGTGATGCTAAGTTGAGCGCGCGCGGGCGACGCTGCTGGCGTGTTGCTAAGTTGTACGCGCGCGGGCAGCGCTGCTGTCGTGTGGCTAAGTTGTGCGCGCGCCGTTGTTGCCGAAGTAAGTATGCGCACTGTCTTGATGGTGGGGGCGCGCGTTTGGCGCGCTGTCTTGATAGTGGGGGCGAGCGCTTGGCGCGCTGTCTTGATAGTGTGGGAGAGCTCTGTCTCGATAGTTGGGGCGCGCGCAGGTCGAGCTGTTGGTGTCCAGAGTGCACGCGTGCCATGATCCTCGAGCTCCCATTTGAACAATTCCTTCGACTGCCCTTTATCTTTCTCCGAGGGCTTCTCAATGTCCATGTTACCTGCAAAAATAGCAACTAAGTTAGCTAAACCACGGAGGTCGGGACCGATGGTCGAGGGGTGCGTGATGGTGCTCGGGCGTTGCGTGATGGTGCTCGGCCATTGCACATCAGGGCGACGCGGGGGTTTGAACAACAATCGGCCCCGTAGTTAGTGGTCACTCGGGGGCCAACCACCAGTGTGAGCATAACGCATTGAATTTTTATAAATACGCATCGATTTTGACTTTAAAACTCGTATCATAATATTATCAAGTAAAATACTTGTACAAATACTTAGTATTTTTTGTAATATGAATGAAAGTTCAAATAATTTATAGAGGTATGTTGCATCGGCAAAAGAGCCAACTTCAGAAATCCAAGCAAATATGGATCGGTAATGCAAGCCGATATATAATGAAGTGCTGATGATTACAGAAAAGAAGTACTGATGATTGCAGAAAAATAAATGGTTAGCGAGCGTATAATGGTGAGGATGTTGTTGAACTACCGTCTTTATCAATCGGTATTAGGTCCATTGAGATGAGAACAATGCTCGAGTAACGGTCAAGCCTTTCGAACAGAGCTTGTGAAAGACCTCAACTTTCGAGTCTATGAAGAAACTATACACCATAATGACATTATCTATTCGATGTATATGATAATTGGAAGCAGAAAATAACTAAACAGAAAGATCAAGAAAGGTTTGAAAATAACTAAACATCGATCTTGGAAGGCGATAAGTCATGGAGCTCTAGATTAAAGGTACTCCAGATGGAGGTACGGCCTTTGAGTCGTCCTGGGTCTACTTCTTGAATCTCTTCTGTATTGCAGTGAGTCCTTGAATGCGAAGGGGAATGGATGATCAGTCTACGGAGGAGAATGGACTGGCTCCTCGTCTGTGCGGGCTTTACTCTGCCAGCATTCGGAGAGTCGTTGGAAAATAGACGAGATAGATTGAAAAAATAGAAAAAGGACAAAAGTCATTCAACGAGGAATAATAAGAAATTGTACTGATTAAAAAAGAGATTTTAAAAAAAGCAAGAGATAACACCTAATTTTCATCCATTACAACTCGTGAAGCGAAAAAAGGCAACCACTTGTTTATAGATCTTTAGTCTTTAATCAAACGTTTGTCTTTCCATCAAGAAGATTTTTACAGTAATTTGTAATGTCCGACTAATTTTATACTATAGTTTTTAAAATTTAATGATCGATTAAATAACTGTCTTGTGTTATTTATAAATAAAATTGCATTTAAACCAGTATTAAATAAAATTAATAAGAAGAAGGTTGCAGGACCAGATTTGTCAATATTGGTCTAGAGTTTTGTCCTCTTGCGATTTTGATTTCGATTATGATTTTTAAAAAATCACCATTCGCGCTATGGTTGTGATCTTTGTAGATATAAAAGAATGAAACTAGAAGTAGATCATTGGTCAAAAAACGACTAATTTAGATACAATTCAATCCAAAATCATATTAAACACTACATCAATTCAAAAATTAATTTTAAATACAATCAAATTACTTAAAATTCGTCCTACTAAAAAAATAGACTTTATTTTTACGTAGAACCGACCCAGGAGCAAATGAGAACTAAACCATGTGAAATCACGGTCCGTGGCTATGGATCCTGTGATTTCAATTCTTAAAATTCAGAATTCTAGATATCAATTCTGATTTCGGGATGGTCCGGAGCGAACCAGAGTGAAGGGAAGGAACCGTCTCACCGGTGAATGGCTGAATGCAAAGGAGGCGTGGAGACAAAATAGGAAAGAGAATAATGTGTTGGAAGAGAGAGCTCCATGGCAACTCTCCGTCCCCCGGGCGTTTTCTCTCTGGAGTAGCCGACAAAATTGGCCTGAGACGGTCGTATATAATTAGGGTGGAAACAAATCGATCTCCATATCAGCTAACAACAGTGCTCTTCTTCTTCATCTCTGCCGCATTCCACTCTTCGTAGTTCATCAATGACATCGCTGATTTTCACTCATTGACTTTTTGTTCCGAAGGGACTGGAGTCACTCTTTGTTACTTTTAGGTCTACGGCATTATGGGGCTGAAGCCGTTGCTGCGGATCATTTGAGTTTTCAGAGATTTGTTTTCGGCGATGGAGAATTGTTGCAGATCTCCTGCGGCTGTTGCTCGAGAAGACGTGAAAACGAGCTTTGCTGGTCACGATCATGGCCGCCGAGGCTCCAATGCGAGAAACAAAGCTCCGATCACGGTCTTGAAAGGTGTGCCCAAGGAGAATATAGAGGAGAAGTACCTGGTAGACAGGGAACTCGGGCGCAGGAGTTCGGTGTGACTTATATCTTTGTATCGACCGCCATGCGAAGGAAGCATTAGCTTGCAAGAGTATTTGCTAACAAAAAGGAAAATTCCCCGCTGACTCTTACGAATTTATTAGTAATTTTTAATAAGTTTTAAGAACTTACGATGTAAGTGATGGAAAAAAAGATTTATAAGCGCATATGAAAGTCAAATCTCGAAGTCAGAAATCGTCCATTGACATTATTCGAGTGTTGCAGGACGGACTTATCAGCTACGATGAATTTGTTGCCATGATGACAACCGGAACCGATTTTGGCATCAGAGGGGTAGATCATGGCTAATTTTGCTCACAGGATTGCTGATTAAATGAAAGATCAGATCTTTTGCCAAGGCTATGCATATAGCTTTCTCAGTAGAAACACAGATCGAGACGACCCAGGAGAGGAAATGAGCAGGAAATGATGGATAAAATCGGTACACAGTGTTTATGTCGAAAGGGCAACGAAAATTACAGAGTTTCCGCCATGGAAGGGTTCTGAAGAACAAGACTCAGAAGCTCAGGTTCAGAAGAGCTACTCCGACCTGTGGGCAAACCTTTCCACCTTCTCGTTCATGTTAAGCCCTACCATGGCCTCCCCCAACCCGCAGCTCACCTCCGCCACCACTTCCGGGTCGCTGTAGTGAGTCACGGCCTGAACAATCGCCTTCGCCCTCTTCGACGGGTCGCCGCTCTTGAACACCCCCGAACCGACGAAAACACCGTCGCACCCGAGCTGCATCATCAGCGCCGCATCGGCCGGCGTCGCCACTCCTCCGGCGGCGAACTGCACCACCGGCAGCCTCCCCAGCTGCTTCGTCTGAAGCACCAGATCATACGGCGCTGCTATCTTCTTCGCGAAAGTGAATACTTCGTCGTCGTCCATGCTCCTCAGCGCCCTGATATCACCCATCACCGACCTGACGTGACGCACCGCTTCGACTATGTTTCCAGTTCCGGCCTCGCCTTTGGTTCGAATCATCGCCGCTCCCTCGCGTATCCGCCGGAGCGCCTCGCCGAGATTCCGGCAGCCGCAGACGAAAGGGATTCGGAAATTATGCTTGTTGATGTGGTTGTCTTCATCCGCCAGAGTGAGAACCTCGCTTTCGTCGATGTAGTCGACGCCTATCGCTTCGAGGATTTGAGCCTCGACGAAGTGGCCGATCCGGGCCTTGGCCATGACCGGAATAGTGACCGCCTGTTTGATTTCCTTGATAAGTTGAGGGTCGCTCATCCGGGCCACCCCGCCTTGCGCTCGTATGTCGGCGGGGACGCGCTCCAACGCCATGACGGCGCACGCCCCCGCCTCCTCCGCCACTCGGGCCTGCTCCGCGTTAACCACGTCCATGATAACGCCGCCGCGAAGCATTTGAGCCAGACCCACTTTCACCGAGAAGGGGGACTGCTTGGTTTCGGTGATTGCTCCATTTCCATACACGGCCACAACTCCGGATCCCGCCATATCCGAGCTTCGAATGTCACGGAGAAAAGTGAGGGAGAGGAAGAAGGACCAAACTGAACTTAAACAGGAAGGGTTTACGGGGACCCAATCAGAAGATAAGGAAGAAGAAGATGAAATCAAGCGGAGGAGAGAAAGGGACCCTGAAGACTAAAATGGAGATGGGCACAGAGGTTCTGGTCTGAATCATCGTTTTTGACGATTCCGCGACGTGGGAAAGTGAAATCCATTCGTTGGTCAGACTGACGTCGCCGGCCTCTCTTCCATGGCAGTCGTTGCAGAAATTTCCAAACCACAAGTGGTACTTTCTATGGCGTGGGGAAGAGGGAAACACAGATCACCCACTGATTACAAGGATCCGTTGATTACTTTGATTGGTTCTTAAAAGTGAAATGAAACTGAAGAAAAAAACAAGGAGAGATAATGGTGTTCTACGAGAGGTTGGGATGAAGACGAGGGAGAACCTTTCGTTTCCAATCTTTTGGTCAAAAATTCCAATTCACAATTCCATTTGTGATCTCTTATTCTCTTATAACATTTTTCTATAAGTAAAGGAGTAGATGCACATTTTAATTTTTAGGCACCGAAGTTTTTTGAGAAAAACTTCAATGAAATGCTGCTAATGTTTTTTACTGAACTTCTTATAGATCAATTTTAAACCTAAGGAGGGGATGATTTATGCTTACTAACTTTTTGTCATTTTTTAATTCTAATTTTCTAAGTGATTTAAGCCATTAAATTAAAGAGTAAGCGAGAAAACCACAACTGATTTGTTAACGTTTTCTGTTTAACTTTTGAATAAGGCTGTGCTACAAGACCGCACTTTTGAATAAGGTTGTGATTGACTTATGAGTGTCAATGAAACCTTACAATGACTCTTCTTTATTAATGTTATTACTATTCCAGAGATTTGACATTTTCTGAGAAGTTTTGATCGACTTAACTCATTTTTGGTCAACCTAAACTATAATTTCAGCATGTACATTTTTTTAAAACAGCTCAAACAAATTCGGATGCGAAAGAAACTGATAGCGTTTTAACACAAATGTTAAAAATAGTAAATACATATTTTAAACAGTATTTTCAATGAAAAATAAATTATTAAATGCATTATCAAAAAAATAATAAAAAAACTTATTGAATAAGTCAATATTTCTCTCATAAGCCTAAATTTGACATTGTAAGTGTTGTAATCGTTGAACCCATTTTTAATTCTTGTGAGCTTTGAAAAGGGTTGACAACCTTAAGTAAAACAATTAAAGTATAAGGTTTAATTGACTTTTGTAAGTCAATCAAGGTTGTTCGAGAACAGAAAGCACAAAGATCTTCAAGGTAAAATCTTGGAACGCGTATGTAAGCAAAGTTGGGACGAATCGCATTAACAATCGTTGGTGTCACTTTCTCTTTAATCTCTTTATATTTTATTACTTTAATATATAATTAGGCTTTAAAGAGTATATAATTATCAATTGACGAATTAAATTAATAAATCATGAAAAAATTAACATTAACTTAATTCACTCTCATTTTAAGTTATTTCGATCTTACAGAAAAATTATGAGAATATATTGATCGCGAAGAACTCTTAAAGAAACAAATACTTTAAGCATAGCTTATGTGTATGATTATATTGATTACTAAGCGTTAAACTCATTCGATAAATTTAATGATATATTAAGAGTAAAAGAATAGTTGGTCGTGGTCAATAACAAATATTCTTATGAAACATTAAGTATTATGTTTTAAGACATGCATGATGTTGAAAAATATATGATTAAGGTTACCGAAATAAGACATGCATGATGTTGAATTCATGCATTGAGCATGTGGTTCATTTTTTTATGCAAACTTGGCTTTCAAGATTTATATGTTTAGGTTAGAATTGATGGTATTTGCAAATGGGGTCCAAAGAATAATTAGGCACTTAGTTGAGGAATAGGATGCAGGGGGAAATCTACAATAAGTCTCCGATCATCAAGATTGGAACGCAAACCAGCTCTATAGTCTGGTTTAATTTTATTAGGGTGAGACAGTTACAGTTCGTTCTGATTTTTTCTCCAAATGAAATTAGAATAGTAAAATATTGTAGGGTTCTGATTTGTTTTTTATTTTGTTATATATATATATATAATATATTTTTTTTTATTATATATGAGTCGGTTTTAAGTGNGAATTTGTTTCTTTGTTATCAGTTTTATATATCTATCAATTCAACCTTGTATCATACCAAATCAAACTGAACCGGATCAGAAAATCTCTTGGAACGTGAGGAAGGGTGCTCATTAAGGTGCACAAAACTGGACCGGAATCGTAAACTGGACTAGAATCGTTGATTTTCATCTTGTCTTGATTTTAATTTTTAAAAACTGTTATTTATGGGTCGTAGTTTTTAGAAGTAAAAAATTATAAAACCAGAACTAAGATAGTAGGTCAAAAGTTGGAAAATCGACTAAAATCTGACATAAACCTAATAGAATCTGATATAAATTTTTAAAAAAAATTATAAATATGATTAATTACTTAAAATTTAACATAAATATAATAATAAATTATTATTTTTATTTTATTTAAATATAAAATAAAATTAATAGTTTCCGTAAATTCTAAAAATCTAAAATCATACATTTTAGTTTTAATTTTATTTTAGAAGATTGGACCACCCATGCGACCCCTAGTGCTCATCATTATTAAGCTCAATTTAACTACTAATTTAACGGAAACCGGAGATAACCGGTTGCAACTCTGTTCTGATCTGATGACTAGTGTGGTGTCCAACGGTTCGTGGTTTACTGGCTAGCCCGGTTGCTTAATGAAGCCGCTTCTTCCACCGGTCTCTTCTTTCGTGTCTGGCTTTCTTTTCTGATATTTTCCAGCTTTGCTTCTCTCCGTTGTATCTGGACTCCTTTCTTTTGTTTTCTTTTACTCTTGAAGATCGCTGTTTATCCTTCCAAAGGTATTTTTTCCTTGTCGCCTCTCTAATTTTTTGTTGATTTATGATATTTGTTTGAATTTTTCTGGTCATTTTTGCCCGCCGGTAAAATCGATTCAGTAGTATGGATTCCGCATTTTTCATATTCAATCTTCAATTTATTTTAGGTTGTAAGTTTTTTGGCTGGGAAAAAGCTTCCGGCATACAATCCGTTTATCTCTATTTCTGTTTTCCCCTGTTAGATCTTTCCTGATGTCGCTGTTTGGCAGCCAAACTGATAATTAGGTCATATTATTTGCTTCTATTGTATGAATTTTCTTATGGAAGTGAAGTCAAATTATGTAGGATGCTGTGTACATTTAGTGGCTTTTTAACTAAGATATTTTCAGATTTTAGTCGTTTTATGAGTTTCCAGTTGGTGGTTATTATCTGCATCTGCAATGATGGTGTTGTTGCCTTGGCTATCAAATTACCATGCTTTCGATTTTAGCATTATTGCAGCATTTTTCTCTTCTTCTTCTTAATTATACTGTGAAACAGAATAAGACTAGAAAAAATGAAAGGCGCCAAGGGTAAAGGAGCAGCAAAGATCTCTAAGGAATCTTTGAAGCCTGTGGATGACAGGTTACATTATTCTTTTCTATCTCAAATGCAATCTTAAAGCTTTTATGGATGCTGTGCTATTTTGGGTGTTGGTATTGTGACAATTGCTGATTTTACTGGAGATAAATATTTGATTTTGCATACTTAATGATGAATACTGCAGTTACAGATATGGTATAATTTAGTGATGGATCGCATCTCTCTATTTTTTCAGAAAAGTGGGGAAGCGAAAAGCTGCCAAGGTTGATAATAAAAGCAAAGGAAAGGTCAAAAATGAGAAAAATGCCAAGAAAGACCCCAACAAACCAAAGAGACCTCCGAGCGCTTTCTTTGTTTTCCTGTTTGCATCAATCCATAATTTGCTTTAAATGATGCTAACTACTTTTTGGATCAATATCTAAAGCTTCTTTGATTTTAATTTTGTTAATGAGATAGTGAGGAGTTTAGGGTGGAATACAAGAGGGAGAACCCAAATGTGAAGGGTGTTGCTGCGGTAAGCTACATAGAGCTGTTTTAGTTTTGGATCAAGCTTTATTTTTTTAGATTAAAACTTGAGATCTTTCATCATTACTCAAGGTCGGAAAAGCTGGAGGAGAAAAATGGAAATCCATGTCTGCTGCTGTAAGTATTTTTCATTTCCAACTACTTGGAGAAATGTATGGATGATTGTGAAAAATGGATGAAAATGCTTTCAATAATCTCATTTGATCAAATTCAACAACTTAAGCATATTGAGGTTACCATTGGTAGTATTTTATCTTATCAGACTGAGTAATAGCATATTAAAACGTTATCGTGGGGTTTGACTCTGTATTTCCAATTGTTTTTGTGTTTCTTACATGGGTCTCTTGGCTTTTTTGACAACCAACTACTTTGCTGAACAAAATGATGCAATCACTCATACTAATTGACTACTTGGTTTTCTGCTTCAAAAGGAAAAAGCTACATATGAAGCAAAGGCTGGCAAAAGGAAGGCTGAATATGAGAAGCTTATGAAGGCCTATAACAAGAAGCAGGTGATTTCTTTTTCTTCATACTGGCAAGCACGCCTTGTGACATGTATAGCTGAAATTCATTATCTCGTGCATATGGACAGGCTAGCTCTGTAAATGATGTAGACGAGGAATCAGAAAGGTCAAAATCTGATATTCACGATGATGAGGATGAGGCAAGTGAGGAGGTTGTCTTCTCTCTATCTCTCTCTCGCACAAAATTTTATCTATTTGACAAATTTTTTGCTACTTTACATCTTTTTAACTCATTATATCTCAGGAGCAGGAAGAGGACGAGGACGATGAAGATGACGACGAGGACGATGACTAGGAGTAGCTTTTGACTTTGCACAGTGACTGATTCAGAGGAAAGAGAGTAGCTACTGTATGTGCATTTGATCACACCCAGCTTGTAATTTTTTTTTTAAATTCCTTTTATGTTGTCGTGCTAGTTATGTGTATAACATAAGATGTTTCCTCTTTTATCAGATATAATATGCATCGCTTTTGGTATCTTGATTGAGTTTTCATTTTAGCGCAAGTAGGTGCTTCAAATTCTCCAGATTTTGCTTTCTTAATCCCTGAATTGTATCAATAATTGTTTACCTTTTGGCTAGATACAGATATTAGTAGAATTCATTTGGGTTTAGATGTTTTGTTGGATGACATACTAGAAAAATGCATTTATGTGTTGGCTCAAATGCCAACCAATGGAAAAATTACAATTTTATATTAGAATCCAAAGTGATCTTACAGTTATTGAATGCTAATACGTAAAACTAACGAGAGTGTTCGAGGATTTTCTACCTTCACTCTCAACAATTATGGCTCATCTATTTCTTCGACTCCGTTGAATACTTTTCTAGTTGTTATCTTTCATTTAACTACTATTAACTAACTATGTGATATTATGGCGTAGTCAGAAATTTTGCTGGAAATACAAAGTGTTTACCAGGTTGGTACAAGCTTCAAAGTTTCCGGGGTGTTTCGAGTTCGACTTTGCTTGATTCTAGGACTATGTTCTTGAAGTATTTATATTCATAAAAAATTCTTATAGTTCATTGCAATCTAACATTTTGCCTTTAACTTTTGCAGATCTCAAGTGTAGTTGAAGATTTATGTTAAAATTTTTAAATTTTACAACCATTGATGAAAAACTCATAAACTCTTTCTCAAAAGAGGTGCGAGAGTTATTGCAGCTGGGTAAAATACTTTCTAGATTCTAAGCTTTGGGATAATATGCATATTAGCGTTTAAACTACTGTTTCAACGTTATTTCTAGATGTTTTAAAATAATTTCTAATTCTAGTTTTGAACTCCATCGAGCTCCTTTGCGGTGAACATGAAATTTGTTGAGAGATCGACCATTTGAAGCCGACATGATTATTTTGGTGGCACTTAGATCTTCTAGTCGACATCTTCAGTTCAAATATTCTCTGAATTCTTCAAAAAAATTTTGATTTGGTTGAATGGTCTACACTAGTGGTGTCAAACGAGCCGGCTCGAGCCCGGGACGGCCGGCTCGAGCCCGGGACGGCCGGCTCGTCGAGCCGGCTCATTCTAGCTTTTTTCAAAAAAAATTGGCTCGAGCTGGCTCGCGAGCCTCGAGCCTAAAAGAGCGAGCCGGACCGAGCCAGTCGAGCCTAAACGAGCCGAGCCAGATGAGCCCAACATAGAAATTTTATTTTCATATATTGAAGTTTTATAGCTTTTCATATTATCTAATTTTAAATTTTGATGAAAAATTTATTGCTATTGTTTTCTTTAATCCAAAAAAAAAATTGCATGATAACGTTTGTATGTAGCGCCTCCATTATGCCAAAGAAACACGAAAACTATAGTATTGAATAAAAATGTCAAAGAAACTCCAAAACAATAGCATCAAAACATTGAATCAATAGTATTCAACATATATAGCATCCGATTTGAAATCAATTCGTGAAATAGTTAACAATTAATAATCATTCATTGTACGAATCAAAATATAATGGGGTCAGCGGTCGACACCTAGTTACGATGCAGTCGACACCTTGAACTGACGGTCGATAATTTCATATGTGGTCGACACCATAAAACGCTCTGTATTAATTTGCAGTCGACACCTTAGTTTGCCGTCGATACCATAAATTACTTTGGAATGAGCTGCGGTCGACACTTTAGTATGCGGTCGACACCATAAAACGCTCTGAAATGGTCTGCGGTCGACACTTTGGTATACGGTCGATACCTCCAATGTCCTGGCGAAGGTGCGGTCGGCACCTTCGTATATATGCGGTTGACACTATATTCATCTGGTCGACATGATGTGCAAGCAACGGGAGCACATCGCCGATCTAGCGCCGAGGAGCACGATCAATTTTGCTAATTTGTATGCTCGTTTTGCAAGAAGTTTACCCTCGGAAACAATGTCCGAGGAAAATCACGAGCGGCCAAGGACTTTGCTCGGTTGCCGTCCGGGCATCCCCGGACATGACACGTCCAGCGCCCAGTCTCTGGCCCATGACACGGCCGAGGCTCATGACCACGACACGCCCGGCGCCCCACGACCATGACTCGACGACCAATGGAGACACGGTCGTCGGCTTTGCCGAAGTCCTCTAGGGCTTCGGCCCGTTGGAATAAGTGACCGACATGGGAAAACGCTCAATCCAAATCCTCACGGATCAAGTGTTCAACCATGGGCCCTATTTTTTGTCACACTTAGTTTTTTTCTTTTCAGTTAGCAATTAGCCTTAGAAAAGGAAGAGAAGACAACCCAAGAAGAGGAATGCACATTCTATAGGCGAAGGCCCACAAAGGACCACCTCGGCCGAACATTGATCGGCCCACGGTCAAGCCTTGGCCCACTAGAAGACCTTGACTAAACTACATCGGCCACTTTACTTAAATCTTTAAGTAATCCGGTTATTTGGTCAAGGAAAAGATAAGGTTCGAGTTTGACACGGATAAATCTCAAGATGTCCGAAGAGTATCCACCGGGCGCGCACAAAAACCGACCATCGAACCATCGGCCAAACAAAGGGGATTTTCATTCATATAATCCGTGCTAAAGTTGCCATATTCATAGGAGAATCGTTGGACAACGATATTTCAAAATTAGCACGAGTGAATCCCAAGAAATCCGAGATAAGATCAACCGAGCGCCCATCCAACGGACAACCAAAGATCACCCTCGGTCAAGCACGACTTTCATGCAAATCCAGCCGTGCTAAAGCTGCCATATTTGTAGAAGGATCGTTGGACAACAACCTTTTCAAAATGGAACGGACAAATCTCGTGATGACATGAAGATAAGGTCAAATCGCGCACACAAGACCGTTCACCAACAAACCGGCGAGCCACAAGGGATTTTCATCCCTAAAATCCCTGATCAATCTGTTGAATCTTCAGAGGATCTTCGAGCAACAACTTTGCACAATATTCTCGTGGTTCCCACCATATCCGAGATCGGATCAACCACCGGTTCGGTCTTTTTCAAGTCACTCGCGCACATTCATGAACCATGGCCGGACAACCGAGGAACCAGACCATGTGACACCTCTTTCAGACCAACGAGAGCCTTTTAGAAGCCCCAGATCCAAATTGGCACGAGCCAATCTTTCATGGCTCGAAGATTATTACACCGGTGCCACCTCTCGGACAACCACGGTCACCTTCGGTCAAGACGCAAAAGCAACCGTGCCAATCTTCATGAACCGAGTCTAAAGTCAACCGGAGACCTTCCAAAGCAATCTTAGGCGTTCAAGTCATCTAAGGGCTTAATTTATCTTTCTTAGCTTTTTATCTTTTACGTTTTTAGTATTTAAGTGTAACACTTGCACTTGAATGAGATAGAGTGAATTTTTAGAGAAAAATTGTGCATTGCACCTTCTTCCCGAAAGGTTTGAAGCTCTCTCCGACATATACTTCTCCGGTGCATAATATCCGGCCGAGAACGTCAACCCTTTGCACGTACGATCGGTGCGTCACATCCGAGTGCGGGCGAGGTCTACCGAGGAGAATACCTTGATTGCTCAGGTATTCAAATTATCCATCCATTCCTATATCAAAACTCTAAAGAGTCCACCCACTCCACTGAGCTATCACCCTTTCACCACACTTGCTGATTTCACCCTGTTTTCCATCATCCGAGCCAATACCATATTTTCCCGAGCCATTCAACTTTTCATACGACCATTATCCATTATCCCCATCACCTTACGCTTCCGCAACGCAACTCCACAAAACGCACGAGCCAAATTCCTGTTTTTCGCACGCACCACCAATCTGAGCCCCGCGTACGCGCATTCTTCCGACCCACGGTGCGCCGACCCCCAAGGAAGGCACATCACGACACCAAGTGGATCTGCGGTCGACACCATGTAGCTGTGCGGTCGACACCTTGTATCATTGCGGTCGACACTTACTTTTATTTCAGGAAAATGACATTCTCATGAAGAATAAAAAGTTGCTTAAATTAGCATTGTCGATATTAACATTGATTACAATTGTTAACGTTTACAAGAAATCACAAATTAACACGCGTACAAGAAATTAAAAAATTCTTAAACTTCTAATGTACAACGTCGCAGCTAGTCTTTAAATTCCAAGTCAATCTTACGAACCACAGAAGCACATTGCGTAGTTGGATAATAAATTTCTGAGCATTCTTTGGTAGCTTCAAAAAATAGTTGCAAAAATTCGAGAAATAGATTAGTCATATCACAACTACACATATCCAAAGTAAAACATTGTGTCTTTTAACTAATAAAATCACAAGTGACGTTCCAATACGGTCTAGCATTTTCTAACATTAGATATGTTGAGTTCTACCGAGTTGAAACATCGGTTTTTAGTTTTCTAGATTTGAGGTTAACCGCTTTACAAAATTCTCGATACTCTTGTTGTCGGGCGTTTGACGAAGAAATAAACGAAATTGTACCTCTAATTGCATCAATATGCGTTGATACAAATTACATTTCATCTTTAACAATCAAATTTAAAATATAGCAAACACACCACATATGAAAAATGGAAGACTCAGTACTATCGAAATGAAAATATTTTTTAAATTGATTAACACAAACATCATTAGCGGAAGCATTATCTAACGTAATACTAAAAATTTTATCTCTTATATTGTATTCTTGTAGAATACCAACAATTTATCGATAAATTGTGATACCACTATGAGGGTATTCACAACTCCGAAAACTTAAAATGCGTTTATTAAATTGCCAATTCGCATCAACGAAATACGAAGTCACAACAATATAGCCGAGTGCATTAGGTGCACTCCTACAATTTATAGAATTCCCTCATAACAGCTACCTCTGGTCGACCAGCAGTATTTCCAAGGTCGTCCGGATGTTACCGTTGAATATGGAAATTCTAGTCGTTACATTATACCGGCCGACTCTTTTTACAACGTCGGTCGACACTTTGTCGTCTACCGGTCGACTCTTTGCTATCTGCGGTCGACTTACGATAAATATTTTGCGATCGACATATATAAATGTGATCGACACCTAAAACATTGTGGAACATATAACGGTCGACACCTTCTTATGCGGTCGACCCACAAAAACTAAAATGTCGATTATGTGTCGACCGTTGTTATACTAAGTGTCGACCACACTCCAGGTATTCCGAGCTGGCTCGCGAACCGGATCGGTTGGCTCGATGTTGCCAAGCCCACGAGCCAGCTCGAGCGAGCCGACATGCCGGGCTCGGTACGGGCTCGAGCCAGGCTCGGCTTGGCACTGTAGCAAAACGAGCCGGGCTTGGCGGCGAGCCGGCTCGAATGACACCTCTAGTCTACACTTCCAAGCCTTGTATTTTGCTCTCAAGAACATTGTGGTTGACACCTTTGTCTTTCGGTCGACACTTGCAATGACATGCAAATTATAATAGTTTGGTTGACACTCGTAAGTTAATCTAGTGGATATAAAGTGCGCCACGAAGCATGAACGTAGGTAAAGTGTGTTGAACTGCGTTAACACATCAGCTTAAATTCTCTCTCTTACTGTTTATCTTCATCGCAATAATCACTTAAGAAATTAAATTTATAAAATTACAAAAAAACTAGACAACGTAAATCACAATCCTCGTAAGTTCAAAATCAGTCGTACAGGTAATCCATCATACAAAACATAATAAAAGATTTGACGCTCAAGCCAACAACTTCCACGCTCCGAATGGGACTTGTGAGAGAATAGAGAACTGTTAAAATGGGCGGATCTATGCTTTTTCACTTGGATTCAAATTGTATTAGTAGCAGCGTAGGACTTGGATTGAAAAAAATAAAATTCAAGGCCAACTTAAATAAGGAATAATAGGAGAGTGGAAAATGGGAAATAAATAAGTTAGTATTGTTATTATTAGTGTAAATATCAATTATCCCTTAAATACTAAATCGTTTCAACACTTATTTTGAGTTGTAATCAATCTGCTAAACTCGAAATGATCTTTATGGAGGCGAAGATCTTGTGCCCGAAGGAAACTTCATAGCAATGGCACCCATCTCCGCTCCCTCTAACACTTAATTTTGACTCAGAATCTAAACAGGAAACATCTAAAACCTTAAACATGCATTAATCGTTTTAAGCCACGGATCAGAACGGTACGAGTAGCAAATCCAAGAGCTCACCTGTAAAGAGACAAAGGGGTTGTTCAGGACTGGTAGAAACTTGTGTTTTAATTGCTTTGGAAAAGACAGATTCAGCTGAAACAAATGATACACATACCTTCCATTTTCTGTAGTTTTTGTTATACTAATCTCCTCCTAAGGTCAACTGACAAAATATTCGCACATTTAGACCCTCGATCTTTGTCCCGATCTTTCCTCTGCATATGACAATGAGATTATTTCACTGATTATTTCATGCCGTACCGTCTTTGCCTTTGTTGATAAGAATTTAAAGCCTCTAGAAACTCATCTTTTCCAAAATCTGGCCAAAGTGAGCGCGAGAAGAATAGTTCAGTGTAGGCAATCTGCCATAGAAAGAAGTTGCTCAGTCGAATCTCGCCACTGGTTCGTATGAGTAAATCAGGGGAGGGGAACTCGGTACAGTTTGTCTCCAATTCTTTCTCAATTGCAGACTCGTCCACGTTGTTGGGTTCGATGACACCATCTCTTGCTTTGAGAGCAATCTTTCGACAAGCTTGGACAATGTCTTCCCGGCCTCCATAACTTATTGCCATGATCAATTGGAGCCCCAAATTGTTCTTTGTGGCCCCCTCTACTCTGGTAATTAGCTCCCGCAAGGATCGAGGGAGCTTGGATAAGTTTCCAATCATTGTAACTCGAATGTTTTCCCTGTTATGAATCATGAAAAGACGTTTCGATATACACCATGTTAATCTGGTGGACAAGCTCATATATTCAAAACATAATACGATTACCGGCAAAGAACTCACATATAGAAGGCATCCGGTTACAATTGGTAACTTACAATAGAGAGGGAATTGCTAATCCAAGATGGCTTGACAAGTTCAATTTTCGAATCAACTGTGATAGTAACTCGCTTTTTCTTGGCAGAAGAATTGCCGTTGTTGATCCAAGTAAACAAAGATTATCATAAACTCATCCTAAATCAATTTGAATTATCCAAATGAATGTCATCTGAAGAACATACATGAATTTATTACAGGAGTAACTCATATAGCAGATAGCAATCTTAAAGAATGAGTTGAATTTAGTTTAACGTCACTACTGACCTCATGAATTCCTCCATTTCCTCCGCCAATACTTTCTCAAACAAATACATTAAGAACTCAACTTCTACCTGCATAAACAGACTTCCTCACTACACAAATCTAATATGATTCCACATAGAGAGAGCAAAATTATAAAGAATCGAGCAAACACACTTTGGGCCGCGACCAGTTATCGCTGGAAAATGCAAAAACAGTGAGAACCCTGATCCCCCAATTGCAGCACAGCTCGACGAGCATTTTCAAGGAACGGAAACCGGCCTCATATCCCAAAACCACCGGCAAGCCTCTGAGCTTGGCCCACCTCCGGTTCCCATCCATGATCACCCCCACGTGATTGGGCATCAACTCTCGCCGTAGACCGTAAGTAAGGGGGTCTTCTACAGAAGCCCTGCCGCCGGTGGATCTCCCAGCGTTTGGAAATTTCTCTTCTTTTCGTTCAGTGGTCGATCGATACGCAGCCGCAGAACACATAGGCGGGCCATTGCGAGGAAAAGGACAAGTGGGTCCAGCCCCAGATTTGATGCAGTGAACAGAGACGAGTGGTTTGCGCGAAGAAAGGATGGATTTGAAGCTTGGAGAAACGAGTTTAGTCGGGATTGGTTCGTGTGGAAAGTGCGAAGAAGAAAGCATGGAAAAGAAAGAGGAAGACGAAGCCGGATAAGGTCGTTGAGTTTTCCAGTGCCTTCCTGAACTACTAATTTTTTCGAAGGATAAAGATCAATGAACCGGTGACCAAAACCGACGCGGAACCCACCAACCGAACCGGAGTAGGTGAAATTGGTTTGTTTCAAGACACTTTTAGAAATATAACTACTAACATTTGTTCGCTTTTTCTTTGTAATAAATAAATAAGATGGTTAAAGTTAAGAACAAAACTCCAAGTTTATCAAAAAAGGTGACTTAAACTCTAAATTTTAACAAAAATCAAATTAAACCCTGTCAGACATCCAGTATAAGACAGAGCTGACAATCGAGCTGGCTCGAGCCCTGGACAGCCGGCTCGTCGAGCCTGCCGAACCAAACGAGCCGAGCCTGTCGAGCGTCGAGCCTGCCGAACCAAACGAGCCGAGCCTGTCGAGCCTATTTGAGGCATCATACCAAATTTTTTGCTTAGATCACGGGTAGCTCTATAAAATTGACATATTATGCGTCCTAATCATACCACTGAATGCAAAGTTTGAATACTAAAGCACGCAATGATTGTTTTATTTTTTGCATTTCAAAAATTATAATCAATCATACAATTATTGAAAATTCATGAAATTTTACAAAAAAATGTGCTACAAAATTTTTTTAAATGTCTGGTTAAAATATCAAATAATTCGGATAATATTTGTCTTGCCAAATTTAAAAAAAAATTAAAAAAAATTCAACCTACATGAAACATTTGGTAGGTTATTTTTTTTGAAAAATTCAACCTACATAAGATAACTTTATTACCCAGTCTTAATTTTCCATTTAAAAATTTTAATAATTGGAAATTTTTGTATTTTGTTAATGTATATTAACTACTGTTAATTTATTGAATTAGTACTTTAATTCGATTTTATATTTTGTCTAGCTAAAGTTGTTGGAAGATATTTGACATGTGAGTTTAATGAACTAAATACTTAGTTCTGATTTCATATTTATTTAGTTATTTTTATGTTTGAAGACAATAGATATTATATTTTTATTTTAATCAATATTCTAACTTGTTTTGAATTTTATAATCGCTTAAATTAATTTTTTTTTTTGTAGATAATAATGGATGATGTGATTTTATTAAAATTAATATTTTAGCTTGATTTTAACTTTTCTTAATTAATTATCTGTTTAAATCTTAAACATAACAGTTTTGTAAGGACGACCAAAATCAGATCGGAACTGTAAATTACACAAAAACTGTCAGTTTTAATCTGATCTTAGTTTTAATTTAAAAAAAAAAACCATAATAAATGGGTCGGTACCTGTTTTTAAGAGTAAAAAATCGTGAAATCGACAATGACTTTTAAGAGTAAAAAACCGTGAAATCGAAATCGGGACCGTGGATTTAAAAAGTTCTAAAATCGAGTAAAACTCAACCAAAATCCTAGTAAAATTAGACATAAATCTTAAAATTAGTTATAAACTCGCTCAATTAATTAAAAATAAACATTAAAATAATAAAAATATATATTTTATTCTTATATTTTAATTTTTTTTAAATATAAAATAAAACTAAAATTATTGGTCTCCGTAGTTAGTTCTAAAAATATAAAACTGTTAATTTTGATTCTTATTATATTTTAAAATAAAAGGCAGACACGTCCCCGCTGATAATATTTTGCACAAAATTTATGTAATATGAATCGTATTTTATGAAGTAGAATCTAAATCGAACCAGTAGTGTAAGCGAGAAGAATAGTTCAATGTAGGCGATCTGCCATAGAAGGAAGGAAGAATAGTTCAGTGCAGGCGATCTGCCATAGAAGGAAGTTGCTCAGTCGAAGCTCGCCACTGGTTCGTATGAGTAAATCTGGGGAGGGGAACTGTTAGCAGTAAACTAGAATCAAAAGGAGCTGCAATAGAAGAAAAGTTAGAAGCTGCTAGAAGAAGCACGGGTAGAGTGAAGAATAAACCCAGCTGGCTCAAGGAATACGTGGAATAAAGGCGTGTATTAAAATAACGGTATAACCGTTTAGAATAGAATAAATACTTGAATGAAAAATAAAACCGCCAGCAAAGTTTACAATCAACTCTTTTCTTCTTTTTCTTTCTCTGGTTGCTCACAATAGCAACATTTGGTGCTTTCATTGAGAATTCTTTCATGACTGAAGGTACACGATCTCATGTAAGTATGCAGGTTGTTGATTGGATGAGCCGTATTGGTGAGCATGATAAACAATTATCAGAGCTTAGTAAGGTACTCCGAGATATCAATCTCAAGCTGTCGTCAGTCGAGGCAAAAGTGGAGCAAATTGGCAGAAATCCAGCGCAAAACATTAGCGATGAAGGAAATAGTAGAGTACAAGGTACAATTAATTCCAATGAGAGTACACAGCGATTGATTCGTTCCATCAAATTAGATGTTCCGAGATTTGATGGTAAAGATCCGCATGGATGGATTTTTAAAGCTGAACGTTTCTTTGAATATCATGGAGTCGAAGATTCTAAACGTTTAGAAATAGCTTATTTTCACATGGATGGAGTAGCGTTGCAATGGTTTCAATGGTCTTTTCGTAATGAAATGCTGTCAACTTGGCAAGAATTTATGAAGAATCTGGTTATTAGATTTGGACCTTCGGAGTATAGAGATGTACAAGGAGAATTGTCCAAACTTACTCAGGTATCATCGGTAATGGAATTTCAAAGTAGTTTTGAAGCTTTAGCTAATCAAACAACAGGAATTCCAGCAGCATTTTTGCAAAGCTGTTTTGAATCTGGATTACGACCGGATATTAGAAAAGAAGTTAGAGCTTTACAGCCTCGATCATTACATCAGGCAATGAATCTAGCAAAATTAATGGAGGATAAACTCCAAGATTCGGGATCGATGCAAGTACCGACTAAACAAACATTTTTTCAGCCAATCAAAATGCAATCATCAATTAAACCGGAAGGCTCGGTTTTGGAGAAATCAGATATGAATGCAGATACATTAAAAATACGATCATCTGGTATACCGGTAAAGCGGTTATCTTCGGCAGAAATGCTAGACCGAAGAGAGAAAGGATTATGTTATAATTGTGATGAAAAGTTTGTGAAGAATCATCGATGCAAACCAAAATTATTTGTACTATTGTTAGATGATACAACTGAAGAAAAATCAGTCAATAATAGCTACAATGAAGAGCAAATTGATGAAGATATTCCAGCTATCAGCCTTTATGCTTTAGCAGGCCAGCAATGTCCTAGAACTGTACGATTTCAAGGATATTTGGCAGGGAAAGCTGTTCAAGTATTAGTTGATGGAGGTTCTACTCACAACTTCATTCAAGATAGAGTTGTACAGAAATTTAATATTCCTACGCATCCTTCAAAAAAATTTAAAGTGATGGTTGGAAGTGGAGATGAATTGGCATGTACTGCATATTGTTCTAAATTGACAGTTCTCATTCAAGGCCAGGAGTTCGTGATGGACTTTTATATTCTGCCCATTCAAGGTACAGAATTGGTCTTTGGTGTTCAATGGTTAGAACTTTTAGGTCCAGTTATAATGGACTACAAGCAGTCAACAATGAAATTTTTTTGGAAAGGCAAATCTGTAAAGTTGCAAGGTGAATTGCATAACTCTCCTTCATCTGTGATGCTGCATGAAATAAAGAAGTTAGTCCAAAAGAAAGATGTAAGTCATTTTTTTCAATTGAAAGCATCAGTGACTGAGACGATGTGTGATATTAAGCATTATCCTGCTAGTATTCAGAAAATTTTACAGCAATATGAGATGGTTTTCCATTGTCCACAAGGATTACCTCCTTTGCGTTCTATCGACCATCAAATTCATCTAACACCAGGTGCCACACATGTAAGTATCCGACCTTATAGATATCCATTTTTTCAAAAATCAGAAATGGAGAAACTAGTGGCTGCAATGCTAACAGAGGGAATCATTAGACAAAGTCATAGTCCGTTTTCTTCTCCGGTTTTACTAGTTAAAAAGAAAGATGGTACATGGCGATTTTGCGTGGATTATAGAGCTCTAAATAAGATTACTATTCCGGATAAATTTCCCATTCCAACCGTGGATGAATTGTTGGATGAATTATTTGGAGCTACAATTTTTAGTAAAATAGATTTACGGGCTGGTTATCATCAAATACGGATGGCTGCAGCGGATATAATAAAAACTGCTTTCCGAACACATGAGGGTCATTACGAATTTCTTGTTATGCCATTTGGTTTAATGAATGCACCAGCTACATTCCAAGGAGTTATGAATGCCGTGTTAAAGCCCTTTCTTCGTAAGTTCGTTGTAGTTTTCTTCGATGACATATTAATCTACAGCAAAACTTTTGATGATCATCTTAAGCATTTGGATCAGGTACTTTGTTGTTTACAATCCAACCAATTATATGCTAAATTGAGTAAATGCTCTTTTGGTACGAATGTAGTCCAATATTTGGGATTTCTGGTTTCTTCTGATGGTGTACAACCTGAACAAGAAAAAATTGATGCTATTATGCAATGGAAATTTCCAAAATCTGTGAAACAACTCAGAAGTTTCTTGGGTTTGACAGGGTATTATAGAAAGTTTGTTAGAAACTATGCTTCAATTGCTGGTCCTTTAACAAACTTACTTCAAAAAGATGCGTTTTGTTGGAGTACAGAAGCTGAATTGGCTTTTACAAAGTTAAAGGAGGCTATGACTTGTACACCTATTTTAATGCTGCCTAATTTTACTAAACCATTTGTTGTCGAAACTGATGCTAGTGGCATGGGCATAGGGGCTGTATTATTACAAGAAGAGCATCCAATAGCTTTTTTCAGCAAAAAGTTGTCGGTTAAGATGCAGAATGCTAGCACGTATGTGCGTGAAATGTTTGCAATCGTTGAGGCTGTTAAGAAATGGCGACAATATTTGTTAGGAGGCTATTTTATTATAAAAACTGACCAACGGAGCATTAAAGAATTGATGACTCAATCAATTCAAACTCCAGAGCAACAAGTTTTTCTTGTTAAATTGTTGGGTTATGATTTTGAGATTTTATACAACCCAAGCAAGCTTAATAATGTTGCTGATGCTTTATCAAGGAAGGATGAAATTGATGATGTTTCTTGTGATAATTCATTTCTTGCTATATCACAGCTTCATTGCCGGTTATTGGACAATATTCGAGTTGAAGTATTAGAATTGGAGGAAATGATAGAGCTGTCTTTGAAAATTCAGCAACAACCAGGTGAATTTTTACATTATAAGCTGCATAATGGTCTGATATTTCAAAATGGGCGAGTTGTTATTGCCAAACAATCTGCTTTCAAGACTGATATTATCCGAGAATTTCACTCTACTCCACAAGGTGGCCATGAGGGAGTTGATAAAACAATTGCAAGAATTAAATTGCAATTTACATGGTCCAATATGCGGATGGATGTAAAAGAATTTGTTTCCACTTGTTTAATTTGCCAACAAACAAAGTATGAAACAAAGCGACCAGGTGGCTTATTGCAGCCATTACCTATTCCCTCTCAAATATGTGAAGAATTAACTATGGATTTCATTATTGGTCTACCTAATTCCTTTGGATTTTCAGCAATTCTAGTAGTTGTGGACAGGTTATCGAAATTAGCTCATTTTGTGCCTTTGAAAGTTCCTTATACAGCAGTTAAAATTGCTGAAATTTTTGCTCAAAATGTTTGCAAACTTCACGGCATTCCGAGGACATTAGTCACCGATCGTGATCCTATTTTCATGAGTAAATTTTGGAAAGAATTACTACGATTGAGTGGTACTACATTATTGTAGAGCAGTGCTTTTCACCCTCAGACGGACGGTCAAACGGAG
>QAOC01002804.1:0-17072 GCA_003255005.1 Begonia fuchsioides
TGAAATTTATACGCCGAGGATCTAGTGGTCCGATTTGTAATTATAGCTCCTCATCAGTGGCATTTCGGTCAACAGAGTATTTTTCAACTCGTGGATCGTTGCTTTCAGGTCGGACCCACAGCATTTTCTTAATATTTCTCCAGTACAGCTAGTGATGACGTAAGCTTAAGGGTCCCCAAAAGAGGTTTGTGTTTAAGAAGCTTGGTGGCGAAGAAACTGACCGAGGGGGTCCCACGGGACCACGTGTCGAATGCCTGATAAAGCAAGAAGCCAATAATTTGGAAATTGATGACGTGGAGGTACATGCGTCAATGCTGATCAAATGCACGGAGAGAACAAAGGTGGCAAGTGGCAAAAGATCTCTTGTAAGAAGCCGAGACCTCCCGGCATGGCATAGCTCAGTTAGTTTAGAAATGGTAAAGTTAATAATAAATGCCAAGATTCGAATCCTCACAGTCGCAGTGTGAGAATTGTTACTTCCATTATGAGGTAGCTCCTTGTGGACGCAGGTAAAAGCTTCTCATCTATCGCCTACTGAATCACCGTGACTTACCCCTCCACAAACTGTCGGGCTGGGTGTAAGAGCCTTGCCTTTTGGTAACAAGACGACCGGACCTAGATAAGCACGTAATATATACGAGTAAATGACCTTGAACATATAAGTAAATTGATAATATTTTAGAAATTTATCTATTTTACTATAAAAAATTTAAAAGAGGCGCAACAAAAAATGTTTTTTTTTTGTAATTAAATATATGTAACATCGAGAGCTTATGTGTTCTAGATGCATAATTGGCCGAGAAGAAATTTAGATTGGGGTGGCCAAAATGTTTTGTATAGAAAATAGAAATGATTATCGTGTAAATGATTCAATTTAAAATCGATTAATTGACTTCATTTTTGTTTTTCCTTTATCAAACACTTGTACAAATCATGTAAAACCTCCTTTGTCAATATCGACAACATTGATTGTTCAGGTGCAAAAAAAAAGTAGTAGCTTCCGTAACGTTCTTTGGTACTAACAGTACAATATTTTTCGCTTTTTATTGGAGTCACCTCACAGATTTGTAGTAATTTCTGTAACGTTCTTTGGTACTCACAATACAATATTTTTCATTTTTGGTTGGAGTCACCTCACAAATTTATTCTTAAGTTTATAACTTAAAACGAGTTGTACAAAGTAAAAAAATGAGCACCACGTATATACAGCACAAATATCATTTTACAAAGCAATGTGAAATTGCATCACCCACACACCCTCAATCCAAGCAGGTCTTCCTACCAACCTTGCCGACGAGGACGTCAAGCCGTTTTAAGTGCAATGGATTGTGAAGACCCACCCTGATAGAGAACATGAGAATAGCGTAATCTCACATCGCTTAAAAAAATAATGTTAGTACCATTTCTAATGAGTACTATGTATTTTGAGCTGTAAATTCAAGATAAATTTGTGACTGATTACACACCAAAGCGAACAATATTGTACGTTGAGGATTAAGTGACATTACAATTTCATTACCGTAGTCTCACTAAAAATGAAATCATTATGATGAATTATTATCGTGTGAGTGTTTCAAGAAACGCAAGAAGACACAATTTTAAAACGCCATTTTTCCTCTCATCGGAGCAGGAGTTTCTCGGATCAAAGTTTGATGGGTGGGAACAAGTTATGGAATTTTGTTTCGAGACAATATTCATATGAAATAAATTCTTTGCTTGGTTGCAAAAGCTTCAATGAGCCAATAGTAAATAGGTCATGCGGCAAGAGACTTTGGTCCCAAAAGGAGACACCACTTGACTCACTCGTTTCATTTCTAACACATGAAAATAGTCAGCTTTTGCCAGTGATAGATTCAAAGTTAATGAATCTTCTCAATTTTATTCGTTTTCAGGACCTAACCATTTAAATTACAAGAAACATACATGGTTGACGTTTCGGAAAGAAAACTATAGCAGATATGCTGTAAATAAATACCAACGACCAACATGATTCTCGGAGAATTAAGATGATATCCGAGGAAAGCGTAGATTCGGAGATGAAAGAGAGATTTAAAAATGAGCACAAGCAAAAAAGAGATTTCGAGGGCGACTTTTCCTTTTTCTCATAGATATATCACGCACCAAGGGACCCAAAAACAAAAGAAAAAGCTTCTCGACTAGATTTTTCATGAATAAAGTAGGATAAGACTAAATTTAAAATATTAATTAATTACCGACTAATCACTTATTATTATTTTTTTTTATAAGTAAGTGGATAAAGAAAGAAGAGAAAGATACAGGAGACCCAAGAAAATGAGGAGGAAACCACAAGATGGAGACTCATCCATTTTTCTCAATTTTTTTAATTTTTTATTTTTCGGTAAAAATTATTCAAAGTTGACTAGTGACCGCGAATGTCTAACGAGTAAGGACTCTTTCGGTATGATTATCGGTCGAATACGGATAGTCTTTTAAAGCGTTGTGTTCAGAAATAATTTTTTCAACTTCGATTCTTTTATTCAATATCATTGGCTAGGCATTTGNGGGCAATTTTTCTTCAATAATCTTCACTAGTTCTAACTTCGGCGTCCATAATAGAGTAATTATCCAAAAAGTTAAACCTGGTAATGATCCTCATAAAGTGAAGAGGTACTCTGTTGGGTGACATTACAAAGCCATTTGAATCGAGACAAATTTTCATAGCATTTGGATCTTACACACATCTAAGACTAAAATAAGGAATTCGTAGTTGAATTATAGGATGAATTAGAGGAAATGCAGTTTAAACGGTGATTATTATCCCAGCTTTCGCTAATTCAACGTAGATTACATGGGCTCAGATTCTTCTCTGTGTGGGTTTGAGGTTGGAATTATTGGGATTCTTTACTTTCTGTGATAATCATCGGGTGTTTGGCCAATTAGGTTGGAGTGGATGTAATCTTGAAGCGCGGCGACCCCAGTCCGCCACAAGGATATCTTTGTTTGCCACTCTTAAGGTCAGAGCCAGAGCAATGTTTTTGAGAAATCGGTTTCTTAATCTCCATGTCACCTCTTTCTTCGCTTCTCCTGCTCCTCTACAAACCCTTCCTTCCTTCCCATCTTTGAGTAATCCACTTTTCCATACTTCACCACGCAGTGCTGATGCAAAACGACTGTCGCTGCCGCATGTTACGGCGACGAAGACAGCTTTTTCTTCGATATCCGAATCTGCACGGTTCGCTCGGAAGGTTCTCTTTGTACCGCCCGGTGTCGACCCAGATGGGATTTCCGAAGAAATGATCCTTCCGGGGTCGAATATTGTGGTCGGCCCTTACGCGGGCGACTCCCGGATTAAGGATGTTGAGTTCGTGAAGAGCAGTGGGAGGGCTAAGGATTGTCCCAGGGACAATCGTCCCGAGTTTGCCATTCTGGGTCGATCTAATGTCGGCAAATCTTCGCTTATCAATGCCCTAGTGCGGAAGAAGGAAGTTGCCCTCACATCCAAGAAGCCAGGTTCGTTTTATTCCTGAAAGGTAGCAGGGCATCAATTTTTGCCTGGTTTTTTACTTTGTTTCACTTTTTGCAGGGAAAACTCAACTCATCAATCACTTTTTAGTGAACAAAAGCTGGTATATTGTGGATTTGCCTGGTTATGGGTAAGCACCTGCCTGGTAACCTATATTTGAGATTTCTTGGTTCAAGCTACATTTTATGTCTTTGTGATTGTCTTATTTGTTTGCCATTTATTTCTTCTTTGATTATTTTATGGGATCATCTTGTTATGAATTGAACCATGTTATTATGTTCTACGGCCAATCATCTGTGGACTGAGTCCTTCCATCTGAATGAGGCGCAGAGTTAAGAGCCCTATCTCTAGTCTTTCAGTACTCGTTCATAACAGTTAAAATACTGGTTTTCATCCTTTTCTGGTGCTGTGTTTATGATCAACACACTGCCTGCTACAGTCATCAAGTAGAAATCTCCTTTAGATGAAAACTCCCATTACCATACACTAATGTCAATTTCTGAAGTTATTTTTAGTCTAATTGCCTCCTGCTTATATGTTCTTACGACTATCATGGACTACCGTTCCGCTTTCTTCCTCTATATTATTCGCTATATTGTGAAAAGATTGATGGATATGGTTGTCTTGAGTCTGATGGAAGAACTGAAATTGAAGACATGTTCTTGATGATTTTACACGTTCTCCGTCCAAAACAGTCTCAACGATTGATTTCACTATTAATAACTGCCAATAACTCGGATATGCCTTTTTTTGCATTGTTCAAAGGTAAATAGCAATCTATACGTTGAACTTTGAGGGTAATTACAACAAATATCTTGAACTTTAAAAAATTTTAATGAACGCGTTGAACTTTTCTATAATTACAACAGATACATTGTCATCATGTTTTTCGTTTATTTAACTTCGTAAAAAATAAGAATTTTCTCAAATTTGTAATATTTTAAACTTTTTTTTATTGCATTTGATTAACAAAGTGTGTTTTAAGTGGATGAATATCGTTAGTATCAGCAAAAAAACGTGATGAAAAAATGTTATGGTAAAGTTCAAGGTATTTATAGATGATTTTTAAAGTTGAAGGTATCCGTTGCAACTACTCCATAATTCTGGGTGTCATTTGGTATTTGCCCTTGTCAAACACCTGCTAAATGTTAGGTTTACTATTCATAGCTTTTTATGCTAGTAGTCTGACCAATTATACTCACCTTTAGCTTTTTAAATATCATCTTTGAACTTGGACGGTTAGAATGATCATTTTTCTCAATCACCTTCAATAATGGCCATATTGGTTGTAGCCATTCAGTACCTGAAAACGGCATCTGTTAGCAACTCTGTTTCCTCAGCAACTTATACCACATTCCATGGTTATTCAATAGATATGAGATAAATTAGAGGTCAACTGAATTCTATTTTAGTCTCAACAATAGAGCAAGTTGAGCTCTTTCCTGAGGAGAGAAGTTTGAGATGGTCTCCACTTATCTATGTTTAAGGAAGCAGAGCGCAGATTTTCTGAGTATAATTAAGCAGATTGGAATCAAGTCTATGGTTTCAGATGTCAAACCGGCCTCTAAATTTGGTTATTAAAGCTCAAATGATCAAGAAGATAGAAGTATATTCTCCTAGATTGGAAGTAGGATGATGATTTGCTATCACAAGGTCCTATCAATGATGCAAAACTACATAGGCTTGGCATCTGTCTTATGGCATCAAAGAGAATGTTACGAGGAGATATTCTCTGTAGGATCAAGCTCCCACGAATGTAAGTATGAATTATGACCGTTGGTCCCCCATTTGGTATCATTAAGTGGCATGTGTTTAGAGCATAGCTGTCTTGGAAAGTAGATTAGCCACCCTTGTGAAATTGTTGAGGTCACTTTCCTATGGTAATTTGAGAAAATGAGAGACAGAATATAGAATTGTACCCTATTCTGTCCTAGTTTGGAAGTAGGCAATTGTTGTTTCTCATTTATCAAGGAAACAACTATCTCAAGGCCTACAAGCGAAGCATGATCCATAATTTTAACTTGTGTCTCATGGCATCAGAGTTAATTTTTTGTGGATCTAAACATATTTTTACTTGAATTTTTACTTTGTTCATCAAAGAGTTTTGCAAAGGAAATTACCTATGCATGCTTCTGTTATTTTCAGTTATTTTTGCGTGTGCCCAGTTTTTGAAAACGAGACACATACAAAGGATGAGGGGATCGCTCTTTTTAGATCGAAATAAATGCTGCAGTAAAGATTAAGTTCTGTTCGTCATAGTTATTTACATACTGTTAAATGACTATTGGACCAAAAATAGTCATGCCTGTATACAAATTGATAAAAACATTATCCTTCATCTTCATTTCAAACTCTGGTTCTATGGTTTGATATTGCATAGCTAGTGAGTTGCTCATTACCTCTATAAATTTAAAGAATTGATGTAATTTATCATTGATATTACAATAAGGTAATGTTGTTGGATTGAAACACCATTGTTTATTGAAATTTTGGGTGCTTAATTTTCTTTAGATTTGCTAAAGCCCCAGATGCTGCTCGAATGGATTGGTCCTCATTCACAAAAGGGTATTTTATGAACCGGGATTCTCTGGTTTCTGTTCTGCTTTTGATCGATGCAAGCGTGCCACCGCAAAAAATTGACTTTGACTGTGCCAATTGGCTCGGCCGCAATAATGTAACCCATCTTCCTCGATGAAACTAAATCGAACACGAACTTCTTTATGTTTCTTTGATCATCCAGGTCTGCTTTTACAGATTGCAGTCACATTTGTTTTCACAAAGTGCGATAAGACGAAAGGGGGCAAAGCAAAGAGGCCAGACGAGAATATCAGGAACTTTCAGCAGGTGATGCGAGAGAATTACAAGGTGCATCCTCCTTGGATAATGACGAGCAGCGTTACTGGTCTAGGAAGAGATGAACTGCTTCTGCATTTGTCACAATTGAGAAATTATTGGGATCAGTGATGAAACCATCTGTTAGTAAATTCACTTTCATCCAAGGTTTGATCTTCTTCTTTTTCTCAGGTTTTTTTTAGGAGAAACCGGTTTCGTGAAGATAGAACTTGTTTGTGTACATAAACAACACTCTGGGAGAGTTTATTATACAACTTAACCATATTTGAACTTTGACAAACGAGCAGGTGGTCGGTTCGATAATGTCAGCCATGGCTCTGCTAAGTTTGTTTATTTTTTACTCGGGAACTCTCTCGAGTAATCGACTTGGCTGATTTATCTTGATTAGTTTTGGACTTGGTAGCTCATTTGTTATTGTAATTGTAAAAGATACTGAGCGTAACATTCAGATAGACAATAAATTCTTCTACTTCCATTGATTATCTAATGAAATTATATCTACTTTTGGTACTAAAATTCAAAAAAAAAAGCTAGCGTTAGATGATAGCAAAAGGGGCATGAGTTCCTGGACTTGGGAAAGGAACACGATACCAAGCGAGGGAAGAGGGCGATAACTCCATCCCCAATAAACTGGACTCCTCCGGCCTCGACTCCCGTTCTGCCACAGCACTCAGCTGGGAAGGAGCCACTGTCTGAAGCCGGAGATCGGAGGCCTCACCGGTGCCGGTTAGCTTCTGAACGAGGTCTCTGAAGTTTGATTTGTCGACCCCCGAGGCCTTGCCACTGCTTCTCTTCCATGGCTTCGTCATCTCGGACTGGAAATGAAATGGCTGTTTTCGACTCTTTTTTGATCCTCCGACACAAAACTTTATTTCTAGATGAAGAGGATGAACCAAAAATTGCTCTCTTTTATACGTAATTATCAGAGAGAGGGAGAATGGGTAAAGAAAGGAACACCGGGAGAAGTTAGGAAATACCAATTCCTACTAGCTTTTAGTTAGGAATGATTTATGGTGTGAAGTTAGGAAATACCAAATTGCATGTAAGCTAACCAACCCAGTGTATTAGGGGCCCGTAAATTAACCAAATGTAAATAGAATAAAAATTACATTTATATATAAAGTTAATGTATCTTACCATTCACTTAACCCATGTATCAAAGAGAAACAAATTTGACCGAACTAAATTTGGTGCACATCCAGTAAGAGAGTTGGGTACCCTTTGGCCACAACAACGTGGCATTTTATCCAAGCCGCATGCTTTGACTCTTCTCTTCTGCTCTTTATTTATATTTAATAGTATATTCATATTTAACATTACAAATAAATAAAATAAATAAAACTATGCGGGTGTTTTGAAAAATTATATGTATTAGTTTATTGGAAGAAATATTTAAATAAAGAAGTAGTGGAGGAGGATGGATTTTGCTTCTTAAAGAAGCCTAGGAGAAAAAGTACAACGTGCAACCAACGATCGACGCCAACCAAATCATTATCATGGATCCAACGGTGAAGAGTTCATTGGGAATGCGTGGGCTCCACTTATGGGTCCCACTGCACTCGGGCTTTGCATATTTTACACGTTTCCACTGAAAACTAAAAGCGAAAATCAGTTATTTCTGCATTAGAGTTCTTTCTCGATCTCTGTTCTGTCTAATTTCATTTAAAAATGGCTTCCGCAGATTGGTTTTAGGAATTCAATCATCTTTGTCCACCAGATATATACCCACCACCTCCATTGATTCCTCCCTCTCAGTTTCTGCGAGAGTTTCGTTTTGCGAAAAACCAGCGGTTTCTCGTTTGTTTGGTGCAGCAGTCGGAGAGATGGGGAACTGTCAGGCGTCCGCGGCGGCGGTGGTGATTCACCATCCGGGAAACAAGGTCGAGACGCTTTTCTGGTCCGTCAAAGCTAGCGATGTCATGAACTCGAACGCCGGTCATTACGTGGCTCAGGTAGTGACATCGCCGGCGGCGAAGACCGAGAACGGGTCGCCATTGAGCCAACTCAAGCTTCTGAGACCGGAGGATATGCTTCTCGTCGGGAACGTTTACCGGCTGGTCAGTTTCGAGGGTGAGCAGAACTCAAATAATGAGCCCATAATTTTTCTTTGTTTTCAATTTCAGATTCAGTGATGGTTTGGTAGAATGATTGCAGATGTATTAAAGGAGTTCGCTGCAAAAAAGACGGTGAGGCTTGGGAAGTCGAGGAAGGGAAAAATAGAAGTTGCAGAGGAGACAAAGACGAAGGCAGAGTCTCCATCTGGGAACGCAAAATCGGAGGAGGAAGATGAAAATGGGGAAGGCGATGGATATATGAGCAGCAGAAGAAGTATTTACAGAGGCGGGCAATGGAAGCCATCGTTGCAGAGCATTGCAGAAGCAAGAGCATGATCCCCAGCTTCTTCTTTTCTTCCATTTGCATCCCCTTTTCTGTCCTTGCCACCTCTTTTTCCATTTGTGGGCTTTCCATAGCAGTGGAAACCCACCCGTTTTAAATTACGTGCCAAACTAGGCCTTGACTTTTGAATTTTTTAAATTACATGTAAATGTGCCTTAAAAATATGGTCAAGTTTGCGGTAACCCACCTTGCTCTTACAAAGTTCTTTTGAGTTATTGCCTCCTGTCTTTGCGCACGAATTTCTTTTGAGTTGTAGTCTTGCATGCTCTTCAAAACATAATCCTCGAGAGGGCTATCGATTTGTAATGCAAGGGGAGCTTGCTCATTTTTTTAACTTTACATGCGTTACACAATTCACCTGAAGATATGGGCATGCTTACCTTGTTATGTGTAAGACAACATGTCGTAGTTGTCCACTTTATATCTTTTACTAATACCACATATTAAATATACATGTCGGATTCACCTCTAATTCAAATCGTCAAATTTTAATAATTTTTACATTGATACCAATTTGACCACGAGATATTCAACGAGACTCAACACAACCCAAAACGAATCCAAAACATTGAATTTTGACCATCTTCATTTTTAAAGAAATTCTAGTGTAAGATCACAAATCTACAAACTCGTTAAAATGTAAATAACAACTTCCTCTTTCTCAAAGGCCCTTCCTAAGCCAGCTAAGCATCTGATACTAATTAAGTTAAACATCGCTTAAATTTGAGAAACAAACTTGAGAAAAAATCGCATCTTCTCCTACACAGCTATCAGAGTTGCAACAAACTACATCTGAACATGTTGAAGACTCAACACAAGAATAGTTACCCCTGAACAAGTTCAATGCATAATCCACAGTTTCACAATATCTACTCAGAGCTTTAATCGTTAACTCGGTTCTTCCTTTGATGATATCATTCTGTCGTGAAATTGCAACTCGTGACTGAATATCTGTAATAGGCTGATTCACTGTCTCTGCTATAACTTTAGATCCCAAGTTAAATTTTACCTAAAAAATCAAACTTTTTTCGAGTCAATCTCTCGCAAGGTGAATTGACAAACACCGCAGTCTCATTATCTATCATTGTAGAATCCAATATGTATATATTCGCAGATCTCTTGTGTCCCTTTAATATATCAAGAGCACACCTGCTGATCTTTACAACTCCACCTACATTATCGTAATTGTATCATTTTGCATCTAGTTTACTCAACAAGGTTAGATTCTTTTTCAACTCGGGAACATGTCGCACATTACTTAGTGTCCCCACAACTCCATCAAACATTTGAATTCTCACGGTACCGACCTCAATTACCTTACAGTGTGTTATTGCCCATGAACAAAACACCCCTTGAACTATTTCATATGTTAAAAATAAATTTTGACTATAACTCATATGAAACGAACAAGTTGAATCTAAAATTCACTCACTGTTTGGCTCCGAGTTTTCCCCAAACTCTACAAGAAGATTTCCATAATCATCTTCATCTACGACAACAACATCATTGGATGCATCAGTTGTTTCCCCTTCTCAGTAGCTCTCTTAACATTCTGCAATTTCTCGCACTCTAATTTGATGTGCTCATTCTTCTTACAGAAGAAACAATTTCTATCTCAATTTTTTGACTTTGATCTACCCCCCATACAACAAGTGCCTCTCTTCGAGACTCAAATCTCACAAGAATCTACTTCATCTTTCCCTTTGACACCAAAGTGTCATAAACCTTTTTCAAAATAGACTTTTCGGACCATATAGAATCGTATATTTGAAAGTATCAAATGAAGTAGACAACGAGCACAATATAATTAAAGTCAAATCTTCATCATCATATTTGCATCTCATAGTTTTCAAAGCCAAAACTAATTTCTTGAATTCAGTCAAGTGGTGTTCAATCGAACAATCTTCTATCAACTGATGAGAAAATAATTATTGTTTCAAATGCAACTTACTCGTCAGAGTTTTGTCTATACACAACTGCTCATTTTTATCCTTAATCTGCAATAGTCTTTTGTTCAAAATGTCCTCTAAAATTTGATTTGATAAATGCAAATATATCGTAGATAGAGTTTTTGATCATTCTGAATTTTCTCATATTTACTTAATTGGACATATTATCCAACTCAAATGACGCATCGTCTAAATCCATGCGTGCAAGCACATCTCGCATTTTCACCTAACACAGTTGAAATCTTGAGTTTCAATCTAATAACAAGATATTAAACTTGAACAAAATCACTACTGAAATATAACAACTTGAAGAGAATATTTAATTAGCAAATATTTCACATCACAACTTGAAACCAAAAAATAATATTCCAAACACGAAAATTAAATCACCTAAAAATCAGCAATGAATCTGGCTAATTTATTTAGAATATTCCACTGAATAAAATCAAAGTATATTCTAAATAAATATAAACTTCTCAAATTAAAAATATTTCACTAAACCAGAATTGGAATATAAATATTTCAGAAATTCAAACATCAAATATTCTACTGAAAATGAATCAATTAGAGTACGAATATTTCAATAAAAAACCCTTGAATTTCTTTACTACGAAAGAGATTGCGGCAGCAGTCACAACTTCTATAAAAGATAACCACGTAGACCCTAAAACTCATCCACCACTCTCCTTCATGTTGACCGACGACTAAAACCCTAAAAATTAGATTTTCACTTTTCCTTTGAGGAGAGTGAAGCAAAGGCGAACAAGGTATTTAGAGTAAGGGTCAGCGGATCTGGTCCGATCCAACGGTCCAATCTAATCGGATTGGATTCGGTCGGATCAGACCAGGTATTTAGTAGAGTAGTTTGTCATTTGATACGACTTTTAGATCGTTATCGAATCGGATTAGCTATCGGATTCGAAGCCAAATCCGATAGCCAATCCGATCCAATCCGAAAGTCGGATTGCTTGGTTCAAATTGACCGAAAGTCGAAAGTCGAAACTCTAAATCATTAAGCATCTCCGACTCCAATTTTGGAATCCGAAAATCACCCGTCCTAATTTCTTGACTCCGCTACTCCGACGAAGAAGCTGAGCCGCCTCGCCGACCCTCTGCTCCTAGACTCTGAGTGTAACACCCGAGCCATTTAAGCACCTTAGTTATTACAAATTTAAATTGCGTTGCTAAATCTTGATAAGTGTATCACAAAGTATTGATGTTAGCTTGTTAAAATATGCCTTTGAAATAAATGCTTTAAGAAATAAGAAATAAGGTTAGAGTATGGGACAAAGTGAGTCAAGTGTTGGAGAAGAAAATTTGGTGAAGCCACTTCATGCTTGTCTCCACCTCGTGCTTGCCTCTCCACCTCGTGCTTGCTACCTCTCCACCTGGTGCTTGCCTCTCCACCTCGTGCTTGCTGCCTCTCCAACTCGTGCTTGTCTCTCCACCTCGTGCTTGCCTCTTCACCTCATATTTACCTCTTCACCTTCAGCTGAGATTGGATGCACGAAATTCTCACTTATTTTCCCTAATTTCTCTCAAGTTTTGTATGAAGGAAAACACAAGGTTGAAGCTGAAGTTGAAAGTATAGTGTGAGAGGTGAAAAAAAATCGAGTGTGTTTTATGAGTTTAAATAACAAGAAGGAGGAGCACGAAGTTGGGGCTAAGGTATGATGTTGGTTCATTTAAGTGTTCTTCTATACCCTATATTGAACTTCTAAGAGTTCGAGCATGGTTTCGATTAATGGAAATGACATGAAAAACAAGGTGTTACCATGTCCATACAAAAGCAGGATTAATATGTCTGATTTTAAAGTTATGGATTTTATGTGATTGTTGACTACAAAATTGAATCTAGAGTCTTCTAATGAATTATAGTAGACACCTTAAGGGTGATTTTGGTTTCCTATTCATAAGAATTGGAGTTTGATAACTTAAGTTATGGCTGTTGTAAGTTGGGAGAAAAACAGGGTAAATTCGGGAAATTCTAATGTAAACATATTTGTGATGTTAAGGTTGTTTGGAATCAAGTAAAGAAAGTGAAGGAAATAAGGAGTATTCTGCGGCTTGGAATCCAAGTAAGTGAATCTTGCATGTCTTTGGCCCTTCGGGGACTACATCACAAAGAGTAGGATTAAAGTTTTATAATTAGAAATAAATAAAAGTAAACGCAAATTGGTTACGATTATGAATAAGTAAAATAAGAATACTCTGTTTGGGGTGTATCGCACCGTGGACCGGCCCAAGTGTTTGGGTTTGATTGGTGTTTGTTTGATATTGTTTGATAGTTGATGGGTTTAAGTAAAGTAATGAAGTAAGTTTATGTTAAGTATACTTAAGAATTATCTTCATTTTGAGACGTTTGTTTATATTGATTCAGAGATGTTTTATGCATGCTTTATGTTTATGCTATGAATGTCACGTTGTGCACGTATGTCATTTTCATGCATCATGTCTTACGAAAAGAACGAAAATATTTTCCATGTATGTTTTCAAAAGTCACCCAACCGAATGACGATGGTGGGATGAGAGGAACCCGTTGGTGCTAACTCTCGTTCTGAAAATCCTCAAAGTTCTATGCATGAATGTACGTAACGAATGAACGAGGTAGAATCACGAGGTGGAAAGCTCGGTCACGAGGACCAAGTAGAACCGCGAGGTGAAAAACCGAACATGTAAATGATTGGTAGAACCACGAGGTGGAAAGCTCGGTCACGAGGACTGGGTAGAACCACGAGGTGGAAAACCGGATCGATAAGCAAGAATAATGTAATAAAGAACAAAATGAATATGCATGTTTTACAAAACCACGATCATGTTACGCATGTCACTTTATACGATTTCTTGCTGAGCCTTAAGTTCATTAGAATAAGCTTTGTGATGTAGGTGACGAAAATGAAGGTGAAGAACTTAGTTTTCACCACATGATGTGATGTTGTGGAGGAGGCTTGCTCGGGCCGTGCATGCACCGTTAAGCGACGACCTGTGAGAATGAACGAAAGAAAGAAGTTTTGATGTATTTTGAAAGTACTATGTTTTAAGATGTGTTTTGTGAAATGTTAATTTCATATGTAAACTAACCCTATGTATGAATAAGTACATTTTGGAAATGCGTTTTGAATTATGGTAACAAAGAGTTTCTATTTACTTAATGACTTCTGCTGTGCTTTCAAGAAAATGATTTATACAGATGAAAGATTTCAAGGAAAAGAAAACAATTTTACCACGGCTTTTCAGTGTTTGTTTAAAAAAAAAAAAAAACGAGTTGTTACACTGAGTCTCTGACGACGGTCGCGAAGAAGAGAAATGAAGATATAAATAAGTATGAAGATTTGATTTTGAATTTGTAAATTATTTATGTAATTGTAATTGTAATTGTAAATGAGTGGATTCATTAAAAACGACGAAGAACAGATGAGGAATCGACGGAGGAGCCGGCCGGCCGTCGGTACCCTCATCGGATCGCGTCGCGAATTACATGTTTTTACAATTTTGGGAAATTTCTGAATTACATGTTTTTAAAAATCTGATCTGATCATATTTCTTTAATCGGATTTAGATCGGATTCAGATGACACATGCATCCGCATCCGATCAGATCAAAATTGTTGATCCAATTGTTATCGGATCGGATTGAATTTGCCTCAATCCGATCCGATAACACCCGATGCCCACCCCTGATTTAGAGGGGTGGGCCGAACCGGCTCTCAGCAGCGGGATCTAAGACCATCAGGTTATGGTCCGGTTCAGTCCGCATCTGCCCACCAACAAACCAATTTTGGAAAAAACGGTGCCTCTCGTTCTGGTCTCCGCTCAGCCCTCGGGCCCCTCTCGAGGCTCGCTCTTGCGCTCAGCCTCTGGCTTTCGTTTCCGACTCTCAACTCTCACAGTCGTTAGGCGCTTGTTGCTCGATTCCCTCGCTCGCCGCTCACACATGCCTCTCGCTCTCGTCTCTCGAGTCCCGATTCTCGAACCCTCGTCGCTCACCCATGCGTAAGGTATTTTTGCTGAGTTATTGTTTTAGATGGAAGAATAAAATTTTGTTGAACTATCTTTTATGCGTAGGAGATGCCTTTGTTTATCTCTGGCCTTCATTTTCTCGTTATGCCTCTTCGCTCTCTGTGACGCTTGATTTTATGACCACTTGATTTCTATTCGTCATTAGAATTCACAAATTATTATTTCATCCACTGAATGTGTGTTTGCGTGCCCCTTTTATTTTCTCTCGAATTAGAAGTCGTTTAAGGGATAAGCGTATAGAGAGATGTTGATCGTCTCTCCCTCTTTCTACTTACCGGTACGTAATTTGAAAAGAACCATAAACCAGTTTTCTGGTTTTGTTTGAGTCGAGAATAAGATATTTATTTTTCACTGAAATTTGGATTCCATACGTAATACTAATAGCCGTTTTTCTAATGTCATTAAATAATATCTTCCATTTCTAGAATAAAAACAGCGATTAAGAAAGAAAAAGAGAGAAACTTGACAGATTTTTGCGATGTGTGTTAAGTATTCAAATTAACAAGGCAGCGATGGAGAAGCTGACTGAGTCTATTTTCTGTTGATTTTTATAATGAACCTGCTTATAAAAAAAAAGACATTCTATCAATGATTTTATGAAGAATTCTCTGCCAAGTTTTTGGAATCATCCCAAGCAACGACTGATGTTGTACTTGCTGGAAAATTAGGAGTGCATCTGTCATTTGTTCACCCCAGTTTGAGAATTTTGTTGTTCAAGAGTGCATAATCATTTTTTCAAATTGTTTGATGTGCAGTAAATTTTATGGTCTGTATCAACGCCCATTTTTCCTATGTTCAATGACATACTTGGAGGTTTTATGTAGTGCTTCTTTTGGTCTAAATTTATCTCAGATCTTATTGGTTACAGAATCTTTTTGTGATGTGATTCTTGTCCTTTTAACCATAGAAAATTATTTATACTTTATTTCAAATTTAATTTTTTTGTATTAATTTTTTTTTTAAAATATTTAATAAAAAAACTAAGTTCATACCGGAATATACAATCTGATTCTAGTCTAATTATGAATTTCAATGTTCGGGTATTAGTGCAAAAATTTAAAAATTAAAGTATTATGGTGCAATTGTATAGTTTAATAAAATTGAACTGGCCCAGTGAGAATATTTACAACAGTGTTTGTCACATAAAAACAAGGTAAATTGTTGGGAATGTCACACGTAGAAAAACTGTGTAAAGTCTAAAGATTATTTATTGCATGCATATTACATTATTATTTCAATAACTACGTCAGTGCAGATTCCAGTATGCAAACTGGTTAAAGTTTAATATTTGTTTTATCGAAAAATTGGAAACAACAATTGTATGTAATGAAATTCATGTTCTTGAAACTGTACAATGTATGTAAGCCTGAACTGAACTTGCTTTATTATGGTAAAGTGAAACCGAGTTGGAAATTTCCTTAGTTGCTGCTCAAGATTCTTGCACAGAATGATGCAAATTGGCAACCAATTCTTCTAAATATCCGACGACTTAACTGGCCCTCTCGCTGTTTCTTTGACAGCATACCAACAACGCCACCTTTTGTCATCCATGGCGGCTTCTCTGAGTCTAAACTCATCTCTCCGCTCCTTTCTCCGTAGTTTCTCTTAGATTTCAGCTTCTGGGTCTGATCTCCTGCGTGTAGACTCTGACTTCGCCCACTTTTCCTCTCTCTGAATGGCTGCTTCTTCTCAAATCTCTCGGATTTGTTTGCCAGCTTCCCGTAATTCGCTTCCCAATTTTTCAATTTCCCGCTATTGTCTTCCGCCGGGGACCTGCGGGTGCTGGCCCGGCCATTCTTCTTCGGCTGAGGTCCGTGAAGCGAAAGGGTCGAGGGGAATTTCTACCAAATGCAACGTGTTGAACATAGCTGAAAACGGTGGCTGGGAAGAGAGTTACAATTCTTTGGAAGATAAGCAATTTGTGCGTTGGTTTAGGGAGGCGTGGCCTTATCTGTGGGCTCACCGAGGTGGTACTTTCGTTGTGATTATTTCCAGTGAAATCGTCTCCAGCCCTTTTTTGGAGCCCATCCTTAAGGTAACTCCTAATCTTTTCTGGTTTCCATTTTTTTTTGTAATTATTATCATTAATGGTGTATCTGGTCTAGGGCGATCTTCCATGAGTATTCTTGAGATTTTGAGCACCATAAAAACTGTCCTTTTGGCAAAATGCGCTTTTTAGATGGAGCAGCGTCTTTATGCTTTCAGATGGATCATCTTGGGGATTTCCCTTATTTTTACATTCATTTCTGGAGTGAATTTGTTTCTAATGGATCTTTGCCTTTTTTGCTTGGTATATTGCTGGCATTTTAAGAGGATCATAGATAAAAAAAAAGTAATGTTTAAACTCAATGATTCAAAAAAAGAGAAAGA
>QAOC01002808.1:2331-38116 GCA_003255005.1 Begonia fuchsioides
TCTACTTAATACCGTTCACCGATTTGTTGCAGCTTGTTAATTGCAGTAGAACGATGCTTGAAGGCTATAGAGTGATTTGCACAAGAGAGTTTACGTAAAACATTTATCAGCTAACCTCTACAATTTATAGAATTCACGCATAACAGCTACATGCGGTCGACCTTCAGTTTTATAACGGTCGACCTTACGTTACCGTTGCATATGGAAGTTATAGCCGTTACATTATTACGGTTGCCCCTCTCTATTAACACGGTCGACCTTTTTAAAACTACCGGTCGACTCTTTTTCAACGCGGTCGACACTTTCACAACAATCATGCTTATTGCGGTCGACATTTAATTAGCGGTCGACACTTAAAAACGTTCTGGAACGTATAGCGGTCGACACCTTATTTTGCGGTCGGCCATCCAAATTTACATATGCATTAAGTGTCGACCGCATTTATACTAAGTGTCGACCGCACTACAACTTTTCCGAGCCAACCGAGCCAGCTCTCGAGCTGGCTTTCGAGCCGGATCGGTTGGCTCGGTATTTCTGAGCCCACGAGCCAACTCGAGCGAGCTGCACTCTCGGGCTCGGCTCGAGCAAAAGCTCGATTCGCTACAGTGCCGAGCCAGGCTCGAGCAGCTACAGTGCCGAGCCAACTGGCTCGCTCGTTTGCCAGCACTATTTGTATCATTATTTTAATGGATATATTATTATCATTATTATGAATTATGATATTAGTCAATTTTATTACCAGCTTTTAAAAAATTAATTAATTGTAACGATTTACAAAAATAGTTTGAAACACCAATCCACTCCTTTGCTTGCAATGAATCGACGTGTGAATCCTTTTACTAAACACTACATGACGACCAAAGGCCCATTGGTCTTAAGTTCTTAGCCCACACGCCCTGCACTCACCTTTATAATTCAACTACTCTTATCACACAACTGAGTCCTACATGTCGACCAAAGCCCGTTGCTTTTAGCCCCCTCTCAAGATTCATCCCCTCTTATCACATAAAACTCTCGTTGATTTCCATTGAGATGGACATCTTCCATTTCGCTATTTCAAGACGCGTGAAATTTATTAAATTAGAACAGTAACTTTGGCAATCAATTAGTCGAATAATGGAAGTATTTGCAATTGTTTCGTAATAAAAAACTGCGTTTTTTATAATTAGGAAACATAATAACTTGGCATTTTAGTTATTGAGCGACAGTAATAGCATCTATTATGGAAAATTTGAGTGGGTCATCGAAGACCCCTCCAATAATTGTTTGTACCTATTTGTGCACGTGTGCTGTTCTTATCTTTCTCTCTCCTTTTAATTTTCTCTTATTATTGGTATTTTTTTCAAATCTAAATTTAGATCGTAATTTCAGCTAGAATAACAGCGACATGATGGGCGAGCATTGTCAAACCTAGCGATGGTATGCAAGGCGTACGTCTCTGATTCAACCACGTCGCCAATCTGGACAACATCACGTATTGATTGCAGCCAATGGGACCCTCGACACGTCATCCTGGCATGATTTGTCCTCTCCTCTCTCCAAAACAACTCCTCCTACTTTACCCATTTCTCCAAATTCAGTGCCAAATAATCAGGATGATGAGAAACCTCATCCGAGACGAAGAGGAGGGGTCCACATAAACGACCAAAATGATTGTGATGCATTTCACTGTGACCGCGCTGTCATTATAGTGTTTTGTTTTATTAAGGTGTGGGAGAGAACCTAAATAATAATTAAAAATTGAAACTTTATGCTCCTCTGTGTGCACAGTAAAATTGGTGGGGATGGGTTGCAAGTAGAGGGTGAAATTTCACAGCTTTAGAAAGATTTGACAAATATTGAAAAGGGCCCTCCCCGCCTCATAATGATATTTGAAGTTCTATTTTATCTTGTTCCACCATCAATCCACGTAGCTGTGTTCTTTTGATTTCCATGCATGCATGCATTGATGTCTTTTTCTATTACTACCTAATATTCCGAACCGAGCAGAATCAAACCTAGATTAATTGAACCCAACGTATGATTTAACTTAAACCTATTTAAAAACTTTTGATGAGTCTATCCTCGAGTATGTTTAGTAATATGATAAAAACAAAAGTGTAACATCTCGTTCTTTAAAAAGAGTAATGAAATTTTTCTTTTTAAAATTTCGTTCAAAACTCTTTATTTAAAATCGTAGCGGAAGTGTAAGACATTAAAAACTGTTAAAAAAATGTGATCTCGTCATACTTATAAAACACGTCGTAGAAATATATATCAAAATACCATTACATTCATTGCATGTTATAGATAGACAATAGCACAAAACATTCAAGCATTGTCTATCGAATTACTTAACAAAAGTTCTTAACATGATAATCTAAAACATGTCAATTCGTTTAAACAAGTTTCATAAAACTTAATAAAATATTTAAAACTTCATTCTTCTTTCACCCACGGGTCGTCACTCGGTTTCGTAAACATCCCGCTCCAAAGTAGCTCCATCCACGTATCATGGCACGTGATGAGGACTAAATTCTTCATCCCGAGCTTCATCACCTACATCATAAAGCTTAATTAATGAACTTAAGGCTCAGTAAGAAATCATATCACCTACATGTCTAAAGTGCTCATGTCACGTTTAAAACAATGCTTTATTTTGTTTTTTATCTTGATTCTTAACTTGATACTTGATCCTCATTCTTGACATAACATATGGGCACACGTAAGGGAGAGAATGACACCATCTGGCCTTCCTCACGAGCAGCTCACAGAGCACCATCTGGCCCACTCGGAAAGGCAGTCAATTCAACTCCACCCCCGAGTTTTCTTAATCTTGATCTTTAATTGTTTGACATTTTTCATACATCGTATGAGAGAATTCTCGGGATAGGGTATTAGCACCATCTGGCCTACCTCGAGACAGCTCTCACCATATCTCATTCTCAACATACGGTTGGGCGACATTTTGAAAACATGCATGGAAAACATTTTCGTTCTTTTCTTAAAGCATGATGCATGAGCATGATTTCATGCAATACTTGATAACTTAATATAATTCATGCATAGCTTGATAACTTAACATCATGCAATCAACATAGCACAAACATCTCAAATGTAAATACTATCTTTGTTACTAATCGTACTTTACATACTTTTCATGCTTTATATAGTTAGTCGATACTTAGCATAATATACAATCACAACCAATGGCATACAAACACCAATCAAGCCCATATTATCGGGTTGGTGCACGGTGCGATACACCCCAAGCAGAATTCAATGCATACTTAATGTAACATATTCATTTCATACTTGATTTAATTAACACCTACGCATATGACTTTAATCCTACTCTTTATGATGCATTCCCCAAAGGAGCCAAACACATGCATAATTACTTACCTTCGTAGCTAGATTGAGTTAATCTACTTGAGTCCCCTTTTTAATCCAATAAATGACCTAAACATATAAATCATATAAGGATCAGAAATTGCATAAGGTCTTAACTTTCTATTCCAACTTTGAACAACTATAACTTCCTCGATAATGATTTATTCCTGATGATTAAGATGTCAAATTGTTCCTTAAGGAGTCTACTATAACTTCTTAGAAGACACCAAATTCATAAAACTAACGCATGTCGACTTATGTGGACAAAACAGAGTCATTCACTGTTTGAACCCCGATTGGGTCGACCCAAACTGTAAGGGTTCGACCCATGTCGACCAAACAGAGAGTTTGTTTTTTTAAATTTGAGAATCGGTCGACCCAAACTATAAGGGGTCGACCGTAGCTCTCCCCAGTTTCCGTACACTAACTTGCGACGTCCATAACTTTTGATACATAGCTTCAAATTGAGTGATTCAAACGACTATAGATCACTCTAAGAGTCTACTTTAACTCTTATGAAGGAAGAAAACTCAAATTCGTACTATTTATCAATAGAATTTTCCAAAACTTTAACTTTGTACATAATCGACTTGTTTCACATCTCTTAAATGAAATCATTCATTTTATCCATCAATTCAAGTAATACCATCATTTTATCATTACTGAACCTAAAAGAAAACTCAGAAGATAGAAAAATTACCTTGAACCTCAGCTTCCTCGAAAACTTCAGAGTTTTCCTCCTCTCCTCTGAGATATCTCACTATTTTCTCTCACAATATCTCTTTCTTTCTCAACCTCACTCTTCTCTTGATCAACGTGAAAACTTCAGAGAAAATAGGAAAAAGAAATCGTGATAGGAGGGAAATGGAAGACCATGCCTTCTTATCTCTTAATTAATCAAAAACAATATTTCATTTACGTCAATGGATCAGATTCAACTGAATTTCGGCTGACCTTTCAACTTCCATCAGTGAATGTGTCGACCGCTCGTCCATGGTGTCGACACAAAGAAATCCCGAGAGCAATTTGTGTCGACCGCTCGGTGCTGGGGTCGACCGAAAGTGTTCCCAATAGTGACTTGTGTCGACCCCTCTTAAATCCTGTGGTCGACCGAAGAAAACCATTGTGTCGACCCAACCAAAACAGTTGTGTCGACCCAACCAAAACATTGTGTCGACCCCTCACTTTCCAGAGACGAATCCTATCGACTGTACAAAATTTATGCGACCCAAACCTACATGTGTCGACCCTAGACTTTTTCTAGAGACGAATCCTATCGACTGTACAAAATTTATGTCGACCCAAACTTACATGTGTCGACCCCAGACTTTTTCCAGCGATTATATTTTCATCAACTAATTCACTTAATTTCATTAAGAAGAGTTAAACTCGTTTAAAGAATTTATCTCCTTAAAAATCAACTAATTTTATCGGTCGCATTGGTTAACTTCATTCATTATTCAACATTGATAAAACTTATGGTACGTAGAAAAAGTCGGGTGTTACAAAAAGCATTGCAGTGATAAAAGCAAAGGAATCTTTGACATTAGAACATTACAATTATATAGCTTTTAAAAAGCAAACCATTAACATCATGGTCATAAGATTAAGTTCTAACCACAAACATAAATAAGAACAAGATCAACTAAAAGCTGAAAGCATCATGTACGATTTGAAACATTCAACCGAGAAATGTTTGTGACTCCACGTCAGCAATCCTAAACATTTCACAATTGCTCCCCTAACCCCAATTATTTGAGGAAAATTTCTACATAATTCATACGATATTGCGACCAAATGGGGAGCCGTGCTCGTTTGAGAAGGTATTTCTGAGGCTAGTCTTTGAAAGAGTGGACTTCCACGGGTGAGCCTAGTTCAACTCGGATTCCAAATCTACAATAGTATCGATGCTTCTCGGTTTCTTTTTGTAGTAGTTTCCACACCTAAGAAATACTTCTATACCAATTAAGAGTACAATTAGAAACATTATTCTCAATGATCGTACGATGCTCTGAATGGGCCTAGTAAACCCAAATAAATTACTTGGTTAAAAAAATAGGTGGCGACATGCGGCAAAACAATTAAACGAGTGTCTTGTGCAAAGACGAAACTAACCTCGACCTTTTTCAAGCGGGAAAAAGTTAAAACTGCCCGAACCGAACACACACAAAAAGTAACTAATGAATACATAAATAACAAAATTCTAGTCTGACGTCAGCAAGAACCTGGATGTTATATTACATTTATGCCCCTAGTTAATGGGGAAAATGAACAGCTCGTTAGATTTACTGCTTGGATACTGCAGACCACATCGACCGGTTAATTCCCAAGCAGTTTCGTCCTTGTCCTACTGTGGTCAAACAGATGGTGACCGTTGGTATTGATCGGACGGCTGGGATTGTGAAATATTAAGGGTCACGAAAAGTACCGTACCTTTCTTCCACCTGCTATGAATTGGTTCGTGGAGGAGAGGGTAACCCCAAATTTGGAGCGTGTACGACACTGCCTAATTGTTTATAGCACTTTAACGATGCAAAAGGGATCGTGAATCACACATGGAGGGAGGGTGGTGAGTCATGTAGTATAAATTTGTATGTTAATTTAACTTAATTGAAGTATAATTCTTACTAGTAGTTTATAAAACCAAATAATTGATATACTCTTTGAAAAATGAGAGGATGGAAATCTAGATGAATTTGTTTTGGTGTTGTAAAACAAAAATACGTTTCTGAAACGATGTGAGATCGTACATTTTTACTGATATAGAATAAGGTTAAACTTATAATTGCCATAATTTTAAAACCGAATCTACCCATGGTGGTTGGTTTGATCCCAATGATCTGCGCTGCAGAATCGAATCGAACCAAATTAGGACTATTAATTGATTACAATCTGGCCTCTGGGTAGCTCTTTGTGTAATCCTCCAAAGAAAATAGGGCAATATATTAATGAATTAGTTATGGAGATGAGATCTCCTAAGTAAGTGAAAGTGATGCATCAAGCTTTCATCACACGTTTGTATGCATAAAGCTAGCGAGACAAAGGGATGCTTGAAGAGAGAGAAACTGCTATAACCAAGAGAGTAAATTTTGGAGCATAAATCAAGGACTTAGATGCGTTCCCCTAAATCACGTACCCATAATCCTCGTAGAGAGACAAAGAACCTGTTTAGAGCGACAAAAGTTTTTGAGAGAGAGAGCTCCTGCAATATTAAAATTGCAGGAGAGAGAAAGTGTTAATCAAAGTGGTGTTTTGGAGAGAGAAAGGGTTGATCAAGACGAGTTAGAGAGAGAGAGAGACTCACATGGCCTGTGTGCCAACACCTGTGCCCACTCTCAAAACTAGATAAATACCCTCCTTACCTCACGCTTTCCGACTTTTGACCCCCTTCCCCATCACATTCTCTCTCTACCCCCTAAATTCTCTCTCTAAAACCAGAGCTTCTGAGCTGAGACTTCTGTTAGCTTCTCTTTCTCTATCTTCCATGGCTGACCGCTAACCCTAAAGCATCTACTTTCTTCTCTTAATTGCAAAAACGATGAAACCCTCTTCCACCTATCCTCACTTCTCTATTCTCCTCTTCTTCCTCGCCTTTCTCTCTCTAAAAGCTTCAGCGTCGCCTTCTAGAGATGCCCAACAGCTGATCAACTTCAAAGCTTCACTCCCCGACCCTTCTCTGCTTCAAAACTGGCTCTCCAATGGCGACCCCTGTTCTTTCTCTCGCATCACCTGCAAAGAATCCAGAGTCTCCGCCATAGACCTGAGCTTCATCCCCTTGAGTTCAAATTTCAGCTCCGTTTTCTCCACCCTTTTCGCACTCGACTTCTTAGAATCCATCTCGCTGAAATCCACTAATATTACCGGCGCCATTTGGGTGTCTTCTGGATCCAAGTGCAGCTCTTCGCTGGGCGCCATAGATCTGTCTCAGAATAGCTTGTTCGGCCCTATTTCAGACGCTTCTAGCTTGGGTTCTTGCTCGAATTTGAAGAGTCTAAATCTGTCGTTCAATTATTTTGATTTTTCAGTGAAGGATGACACCGGACTGCAGCTGGACTTGCAGGTTCTTGATTTGTCTTTCAATGAACTCATGGGTTCGAACGTGATGCCTTGGATTTTGTCCGCTGGTTGCACCGAAATGCAACACTTGGCGATAAAGGGAAACAAAATCAGCGGGGAAACTGATTTCTCTTCGTGCAAGAATTTGGAGTATTTGGATATCTCTTCCAACAATTTCTCGGCCATTATTCCTTCCTTCGGAGATTGCTCCGTTTTGGACCACCTTGACATCTCCGGCAACAAGTTTTCCGGCGACGTCGGAGGAGCTCTCCCTGGCTGTACCCAGCTCAGCTTCCTTAATCTCTCCGCAAACAAGCTCTCCGGTCAAATACCGGCGTTCTCTTCCCAGACCCTAAGGTTTCTCTCGCTGTCCGGCAACGATTTTCAGGGCCAGATCCCGGCCCATCTGGCCGATTCGTGCTCTCGTTTGATAGAACTAGACCTTTCGCTGAATAGCTTATCCGGTGAAGTTCCTACCGCTCTGGGTTTGTGTTATTCTCTCCAGATTTTGGATTTATCGAGAAATAATTTTTCTGGTGAATTTCCCATTTCTATCTTCGCTTCAATGGCTGGCTTGAAGGTGCTTTCTCTCTCCAACAACAAGTTTTCTGGGCTGCTGCCGGATTCTCTCTCTAATCTCACCAGCTTGGAGACTCTGGATCTGAGTTCGAATAATTTCTCTGGGTTGATTCCGTCGATGATCTGCCAACAATCCGGCAACAGCTTAAAGGAGCTGTTTCTCCAAAATAATCTGTTGACGGGCGCTATCCCGGAGACTCTGAGCAACTGTTCTCAGCTCGTTTCTCTCGATTTGAGCTTCAATTTTCTCGCCGGCGCTATTCCGTCCAGCCTGGGCTCCCTTTCTAAGCTCCGGAATCTGATGATTTGGTTGAATCAGCTTCAAGGACAGATCCCGGAAACGCTGCAGCTCATTCCGGCGCTTGAGAATCTGATCCTTGATTTCAACTTTCTCACCGGTACTATTCCCGCCGGACTAAGCAACTGCACGAACCTGAACTGGATTTCCCTATCCAACAACCAGTTAAGCGGCGAGATCCCAGCTTGGATAGGCGGCCTCCCTAGCCTAGCCATCCTCAAACTGAGCAACAACTCATTCTCCGGTAGAATACCCCCAGAGCTCGGGGACTGTCGGAGCCTGATATGGTTGGACCTCAACACCAACTTCATAAACGGCACGATTCCTCCGGAGCTTTTCAAGCCATCCGGCAATATTGCGGTGAACTTCATCACTGGAAAATCATACGTTTACATCAAAACTGATGGCAGCAAGGAGTGTCACGGAGCCGGAAGTTTACTGGAATTTGCTGGAATCCGGCAAGGACAAGTGAACAGAATCTCTAGCAGAAGTCCCTGCAACTTCACCAGAGTCTACAGAGGTATCACCCAGCCCACATTCAACCACAATGGATCCATGATTTTTCTTGATCTTTCTTATAACATGTTATCTGGTAGTATCCCCAAAGAGATTGGATCGACGAATTATCTTTACATTCTGAATTTGGGTCATAACAAACTGACCGGAACGATACCTCAAGAACTCGGCAACCTCAGAAGTCTCAACATTCTTGATCTCTCGAGTAACATGCTCCAAGGGTCCATCCCGCCTTCTTTGACCGGGCTTTCCTTGCTTACCGAGATTAATTTGTCTAATAATCTCTTGAACGGAACTATCCCAGAGTCGGGTCAGTTTGAAACTTTTCCGGCCACTGGTTTTCTGAACAATTCTGGCCTCTGTGGATACCCTCTTCCTAAATGTGGGGCTGATTCCGGCTCAAATGCAGGCTCCCAGCGCGAGAAGTCCCACGGGAAACAAGCTTCCCTTGCCGGAAGCGTGGCAATGGGACTCTTATTTTCACTCTTCTGCATATTTGGTTTGATCATGGTTGCCATTGAAACCAGGAAGAGAAGGAAGAAGAAGGATTCGACTCTCGACATTTACGTGGACAGCAATTCTCAATCAGGCACTGTGAATACAAGCTGGAAGCTGACATGTGCTCGAGAAGCATCGAGCATAAATCTAGCCACCTTCGAGAAACCATTACGGAAGCTCACATTTGCAGACCTTCTGGAGGCCACCAATGGCTTCCACAACGACAGCTTAGTTGGGTCTGGCGGGTTTGGCGACGTATACAAAGCGAATTTGAAGGACGGAAGTGTCGTGGCGATTAAAAAACTAATACATATAAGCGGGCAGGGAGATAGAGAATTCACAGCGGAAATGGAAACGATCGGAAGAATCAAGCACAGAAACCTCGTCCCCCTCCTCGGATATTGCAAAGTCGGCGAAGAACGGCTTCTGGTTTACGAGTACATGAAATTTGGAAGCCTCGAGGACGTTCTACACGACCAGAAGAAGATTGGAATCAAGCTGAATTGGGCAGCGAGGAGAAAAATAGCCATTGGAGCAGCAAGAGGACTAGCTTTTCTTCACCATAATTGCACTCCCCACATAATTCACAGAGACATGAAATCGAGCAATGTTCTGCTCGACGAGAATTTAGAAGCTCGAGTCTCGGATTTCGGAATGGCAAGGCTGATGAGTACAATGGACACCCATTTGAGCGTTAGCACCCTCGCCGGAACTCCCGGCTATGTCCCACCCGAATACTACCAGAGCTTCCGATGTTCGACAAAAGGCGACGTTTATAGCTACGGAGTTGTACTACTCGAGCTTTTGACGGGGAAACGACCAACGGACTCCATAGATTTTGGGGACAATAATCTGGTCGGGTGGGTGAAAATGCACGCAAAATTGAAAATAAGCAATGTTTTTGATCCGGAGCTCATGAAAGAAGAGCCCAACCTTGAAATCGAGCTTCTGCAGCATTTGAAGGTAGCCTGTGCGTGCCTGGATGACCGGCATTGGAGGAGGCCGACAATGATTCAAGTGATGGCGATGTTCAAGGAAATTCAGGCCAGTTCGGGGATCGATTCTCAGTCTGCGATTTCATCGGACGCCAGAGAACTCAATGGAGTTGCCGGAGTAGAGATGAGCATCAAAGAAGGGCCAGAACTGAGCAAGCAATAGCGGTAGAAAGAAATTCTTTTGGATGAAGGAAAAAGAGATGAAAACTTTTTCAGGTCCTCCCCCCATTTTTTCATCTTCTTTTTAACAACTCGCATCTCTTTCTCTTTCTACAACTTCATGTATGTAATCTTGTTTTCATTTAATGCATAAAAACGCTGTCTTCTTTAGCTTTGGTATCAATTTGTACATGAACATATGCAGTCCTCTGTAATATCACCTCCAGTCTGAACTGGAGAGTGGGAGGATGAAAACTGAAACCCCATTTTGGCCATCTCCGTTGCTCAAGGCAAGTTCATTTTGCTCTCTTTTGTTTTTGATTTCTAGACTTATCATCCCTCCATCTACATTTATGAACCAAAAATGGATTTTTTATGCTCAAGGATTAGAATTGCACCTCAAACCTTACTCGGGCCAAAAAAATCACTTTATTTATTTATTTATTATTAATATCAAAACAAAACAAGTATATAAACTATTTAATGGTGTCCCCATTTTGATGGACAACATGCCTAACCTATGCTCGAGACACAAAAAATATAATAACTACATGCATTTCCTTTCTAGCTTGGAAAATGCGCTCCCTCATTTTAAGCGTTGGTGCATTGGATATTGGATTAAATAAATATAATTTTGCATAATATAATGCTTTGTCGATAATATAATATTAATGTTCGATTTGATGAAGATGATGAACGGGTTGGTGAGTGTCCTTTTGACTTTGTTGAGCAACCAAATTATCACAATCGAGACAGGTAGGATTAAATTAATCCATGATAGTAAATAATAAACAATCAATATATTATTCACATTAATTACTAAATATAAGTTTATCCTCTTTCGAACTTGGGAGGAACGAGAACCATCAAATAATTTCGAATAACATGTTGGAAAATCATTTTACAGCATAATTGTTTCTTTATGTTGTCCAGATTTTGGTTCATGATTTGTGACATCGAAAGTGACTCTCCGACTCGTGCTTCCTACGTATCAAATATCTAACAAACAAAACTCTATATACTTGAAAACGAAAAAGAAATATTGAAGCAGAAAATAATTGGATCTTAAAAAGAAAAAGAAAATAAATAAAAGGGAAGTGGGGTAGGAGGCAAGATATGAGGTATTAAGTGAAATAGTGAGGAATCAAGTGGTTGAAATGCATTGAAGCAGAGCCATCGCTGAAACACGCGTTGGATGGGCGACACGTGGGCCAATCGGCACTTGGATTGGTCGGAGATGTTACCCTACACCATCGCATTCGTATTACGGGGCTGCTGTTGTAGCAGTCCCCCCTACCTCAATGATCTAAGATACTGGAATTGACCCTTTAAACCTTCAAGTAATTATCCACCGTCTGATTCTCTAAATTCGGATTACGAATAAAAACACGTGGGACCATTGACGCTTGACGCGTGTACGTGTGCTTGGCTTGTTGCCTTGAAACGAACTTGCTCATCTCCCAAAATATTTTCATTTTCTAATTCTTTGTTCATACATCAATTTTTTTAATTTAGTATTTAGCTAAATTTTACTACTAATGTGTCGTGTTCATTTTCATTAAGAAGCCAAAGGTTCAAAAAGGTCGCAAACAAATTAAACGAGTCGAGCTCAAAGCGTGCAATAAGTCAAATCTAACGAGTCAGATTTAGGTTTTTAGTTCAAACACCAAGAATTAAATTCGTCAATTAATTTTGAAATTTATGAGATATTATATGTTTAATGACTATAAACATTATTTTAATTACGCGGTGAAGTGTAAAATGAAATAGAACTAACAAAACAAAAGTGGATAGGGGGAGGTGTTTGATTGGGTCCCAGGTAAGTTGAGGGTCTTAATCTCCTCCGTCCTTTACAACGTAGACAGAATTTCCGTCACCGCGCTTTTAACCGTTTGATGTTGATGGCTGGGGGAAGCCAAAAAGCCTCCCGTTAACCGATTTTCAGGCTGCGTTGACTTGGTGGCCATTCTCATCGTTGACTTCACGAGCCATCCCACGCATAATAACAGTTACTTTTTTGATGATCAAGGTCTAATTTGGTTGATTTTGGAGGTTTTGTAGTAAAAAAATCAAATCGAAACACATATCTCCAATTTTACTATATGATTGGAAATGAGCAACGATTATGAGTATTTTAAGACTCCTTTTTTAAGTTTTCTCTATTTTCATTTTGTAATTATATAAAGAAATTAAAATTAAAATTAAAATCACAGTGACGTTCACGTATTCCAAATACAAGGCTGGTCAATGGTCATGCTACCTCTTGGCTCTTTCTATTCTTTTGTCACGATGCTCTCTTATTTTTATTACAATATTTTACTTTTTTATTTATTTTTAAAATACCTCTTACAAAAATTGAAGAATTATGTTTTTAAAATCAAACTTTGTTTCCATCCTTATAATGTTTAATTCATCGAGGCTTCCAAAATGTTATCTTCACGACATAAATATTACATATTTGCAATAATTTAAATGATAGTTTATGTAACATTCAATCAAAGTACTGATGTTCAGATGAAAATTTATTAAATTTAATCGAAGTTAAAATATCAATCTAAATACTTCAAAGATCGATTGTAATTTTGACAATTACATTCATATCAAGAGCCCAACAAATATTCCTTTTTTTATTGCTATGCTTATATCAAAATTGCATTGGATGTCACCAAGCTATTATATAATGCAATAAAATAAATTATTTTTATCTTTAATTACAAAAAATGAGAGGATACAATACAAATACATGTAGAAGGACTTATTGGTCTTTTCCAACTAAATAAATCCAAGAAAAAATGTATAAAATATGAAAATGGGGTTGGAATTTGAGTGAGACCTTGAAATCAGGGTTTGAACATGCGAGTCTCGAGGGGCCACATGGTTTCCTCACCTGGGCCACTCCTCCCCCATTGGCTCTTTATTTCACGAGTTTTTATCTTAATTAACTCATTTATTTTTGGAAACTATATTATTAATTTAATAAGCATTGAACTGCGGAAGATTAACGAACAAATTAGCAGCCCTCACCATGCCCCTTAATTTCGTCACCAGCTCTTAATTTTCTACTCAAACTAAGGAAAACTATTGAAAACATGGGTCCTTTATCAACATTGTTCGTGTTCAAAACCCTGTAAGTTATGTATAGATATACGTACGTATAAATTGTATGCAATGAGATGAGAAGATCTTTTAATATTTTTCATGTTCACGTAACATATGATATATTATCTAACCTAATTTTATAACATCTCTAATTATATTTTTTTTGTCACATCTCTCGTGAAATCTTCTGCAATAATGATGATTCTGATTTTGTATAAGATGTTAAAAATTGAATATTAATTGAAAAGAAAACACAACGAAGACATTGAATTTACAAGAATAAATTATTTTAAGAAGTCTACAAGCAGATAAACAAATCTATTATGAAAATTAAGATATGTCAGTTCCAATTCTATTTCATATTTTAAAAAAAATTGGTATTTGCTCGAACCATGTGTTTGGAACATTTTTTTTTGTTGAAGACAGGTTTTATTTGATTTTTGGGTCGGTTTTTTACTCACGATGCGATTTCAAGAGTTTTTAACTATAAAATCGAAATTGAAACGGTGAATTGTGGTTTTTCAAAAAGCAAAATTAAGAGCTTTTAGTTCAGACAGTTGGACCGGTTCTACGCACCCTTAGTTTTTAGAAAAAAAGTATATTTACATAAAAATACAGTCTCATCATTTTTGCGAAGGACGTGAGATTGTATAATTTTTCGGATAATATCATTGGTGCCCTTATGCACGTATTGTCACAAGATCAATTATTATGGATGATAATGAGATGATTTTTCCCTCCAGAGTCTCTCTATATCTCATTAATAGACGTGTCAGCTTCAAAACCAAATGAAAAGGATAGACTTGGGTATGCCAGCAAATTGCCAGCCTAATGTTTTTATTTTCTTCTCTGTGGTGGAAGCAACCCCATCAAAACCATCAAACAATTCTGGTTTCACTGCTTAGCTCAGTTTCGTCCTTTCATTCTCCTCATCCTTTTCACAACTCTTGTCTCCTTCAATCCCCTCCCCCTTTCTCATTTCATGCTCTGTGTGTTCTTTTCCTTCACATCCCATCGTTTTCTCATTCTCGTCTCTCTTTTTCGTTCAGTTATATTCCCTACGGAACGTTAATGAAAATACCGACTCTTGATGAATTAACGACGCTAGAAGTGGCGATATGCGATGGCCTTCGTAATTTGGTCATGGACAAAACAATTGAAATGTGAATTTTTTTAATGTTAAATTCTTCACTAGCCCAAAAGAAAAGCCCAAGTATGAGAAGATCACTCTAAGGGGCCCACGCATGGCGGCTCAAGAACCCTTATGAGAATTTTTTAATGTTAAATTCTTTACTCATTTTCCTGCTAGCCCAAAAGAAAAGCCCATACTTGGTCAGACAAATCTTCACCCACCCCACAAGTTTAAGTTTTTGAGATTGTCGATAAATTGTCAACTAATAGAGAAAAAGATGGCTACCTTCATTCACTCACTATAGGGTGGTTAATCAAGGAGGCTAAGTAGAAATCAAAATTCGAGCAATTGCAGTCGTCAGCTTTTTCAATGACGGTGAGCTGATTTTGCAAATCGAAAAAATCCGTTAATTTACTTCAAGCGATGCAATGCTCTAAAACTCTTGAGGTTTTTCAAGTCTTGGTTCTTCGTATTTCGTTCGTGAAACATCATTTCTAGAAATAGTTTAAAACAAAAATCTTTCATTTTGCCATCAAAATTTTTGTTTTTTAAACGTAATCTTGCCATGAGAGTAATTTCACATATAATTAACTCTCAAATAAAACTAAATGTTTCAAGTAACGTCCAAAACATACGTGAGAAATTCCTCAAAATAGTTATACCATAGTAGTTTATCCATAGTAATTGAAAACATCCTTGAAACACGAGACTTGATGTAATACACTGTAACATGATCATGGGTCTCCACCTAATAATTTAAATAAAAATATTATTATTTTTTAAAACAATTTATTATAATTAACTAAATTGACAAAAATGACTAATCAATAAAAGGATGACACAAAAAGTTGTTTTAGGAAATTAATAAAATAAGACAAAGTTGCTCTTTCATGGTAAACTAAAAAACCTTCTGCCATATTCATCCACAAATTTACAAAAGTCGAGCTTCTGCCGAATTGGTCAATAATTTGATTTGCTATCTACATTCAAAATTAGAAGCATACAATAACATTTCAAACATGCTATGGGCATGGAAGTGAAATTTATCGCCTCGTAAAAAACCTAACTTTCACAAATTATAATGCAGCTATGAATTCTATTTAGATGGGAACAAGAAATTGTGTTATCTATTGGCACCCACAATTAAGTTGTTTTATTCATGTCAATTGATTAAACGCCCATAATAACATAGCAAAATAACAACAAAAGCATGCCGAGTTAAAAAATAATTAAAAAGGTTCAAAGTACACATCGTCAATTAAAAACTTGACCAAACCAAATCGAACCTAACTCAAACCAATTAAACATTTTGAATAAAACAGATCCCGTCCGAACCGGTTTGGATGGTTTTTGTTTTCTAGCGTCTAAACAAGCGTCATATTTATCCAACTGCACGCCATAAGAGCCAGCGAGGATCAAGCACCAATTGACGATGATACCCTTCGTTCCATACTTCATTACAGACTTGCGTTTCCCTCCGAACCTTTGATCGGGGAAGTCATCCCACACGGACCAGCGGTGATAAAGCGGAACCTTAGATGGCTAAAATGGTGGCAATCTTAGACTGACCACCCAACAAGCTCTGCGGTTTCTTCTTTAACCTTTTCAATTTCATGTAATCGGATTGAATAGGTCGTTCTTTCTTTTACGTGATGTAGTTTTGTTGATTGAATATCTTGTTCTTTATTTTACGTTCTATAGTTTAACAGTAGTTGCTGACAACTTTTGCGCCCTGAGATCTCGAATATTAGGGAATTAGATGTTGATGGAGCCCGATTTTCTTTGACCTCTGCTCATTGTTTGATATAGTTTTGGTGCTTAGAACAATGATTGAAGGAATATTTTTTTGCCTAAAGATGCTTCTACATGTTGGATTTTTAGTGGGGCGAGAGCTATTTTGAACTCTATTCTTGTTGCCTTATATATAGTAGAAACATTAATTTGACTACCTTACTAATCTTTTTCTGATAGAGTGAGTAAAAAATTGCGTCTGACTTCAGCCCTTCAAGTGTTTTTTGAACCATAATTTGAAAATCAAAGCTTTCATTTGATGATAGTTCTTAATGAATTGTTTCTGATATTTCATATTTGGAGGGCAATGCGTTTTTTTTTTCATAGAAATGTTACTATGCAATGGTTGATTTTGTTACTATAGTTCAATGCACCCTCTCTCCGTCTGTTTGTTTGTCTCTCAATGTCTCCCTCATACACAAGCTTACTCATGTTCTCAGTTTTATTGTCGGTCATTCTGTTGAGGCTAACTTGTGTTGATTTCTTTGTTATTCCTTCAGGAATCAATATGTACTCATCCTCCACTAGTGAAGGCCCTGCAATATTGCAGCTGCATAGATGGAGCCCATCTCTACCCCAACTAAATCTATCTGATTACCGCGAAGCTTTTATCTCTCCAACAAGGAAAATTTTACTATTACATTCATATCAGTGCGAAGCTCTGATTCTTCCTCTAAGTGCAGGTTAATTTTACCCATTTTCTAAGATTATAGTGGCATTGCACATATTTTTTTACTGTAAACTTCATAAAATTTTATCGATACAGTTTTGCATTTTATCCCTAGTTCTCATCTTGCTTTTCGCGGATCATAGTATAATTACTGCTTTTTATACCTTGTTTAAATGCAGGGGACTCTTGCAAAAACAAAATTTTTGGAAGTAATTGCGATGTAAATTATAAAAAAATTGGCTCTTTGGATTCCCCAAGAACTCCGACTTCATTAGAGGAAGAGGACAATATAAAACAAACCAACCAATCGGGAGTTGATGGGGCTCGCCAGGTTTCAGAATCAAGTGATTTTGAATTTATTGACAATGTGAATTCAATTGCTTGGGGTGTTTGTGGTGATTCTGGTTATGAAGAAAAGGCTAATTCATTCAGAGAATACCTATTTTTGTGCGGTGACCATGGCGTTACTGTGCATGCTTTTTGTCATTCCACAAAAATCAAATCCATAAATGGAAATTCAAAATGTGAGTTTGAGGAAGGGAGGTGGGTGGAATGGGGGCCTGCTGCATTAACTCAAGATGTGTTGGCACTACCTCTTTCAAGCTTGCGTTCTGAGGCCTCTGACAATTTTGTGGAGAACGGGGTTGAGGAAAATGGAGTAAGGTCGAATTTCACTGGTTTCTCAGTTGAGAATGAGAAGGTGGCATCAAGATCTTCTACTTCCAAAATATGGTTAAAAACCTTTCTGAGTAAAACTGAAACAATCAAATCAGATGGTAGCTTTTGGACCAGGTACCCTGGGAAGTCCTCATTTCCTTCCTCTGCAAGGGTGGTGTCTTTTAGAATTTTAGACTCTAATTTTCCACCATTTGCTGACTCTCTTTCCAATTGTAGCTCCCCATTTAGTGAGAAGTGTTCTCAGGAAACTATTCTTCATAGACCTGTTGATTCTTCTGTTAATTTAACTTCTCTAGGTGGCCCAAATACAGATTCTGACATTTTGCCTCTCATCCTGAGTGGTGAAGCAAATTGGTTATACAGATGCTACAAAGTGTTATCCAACAGATCACATTCTTTGGTTGCATTTGCTTTAACTACTGTGGATTCTGTATCTAAGGATAAATATCATCAAATTGAAAGCAGCAGCAGCAATACTTTCCTTCTGGTTGCTAGAATAGGAAGTTGGGGGATCCAGTGGGTTTCCTCTTTGAAGTTTTCAGAAATAAAAAATTTACATCCATCGATTGAGTGTACAGATTTCTGCTTCTCAGATGACTTTCTTTTCTGTCTAACTGCTCCTGGTCTTGTCTTCATATACAATGCTCTATCAAGTGAATATGTTACTTGTATAAATATTTTAGGAGCTTGTGGACTACAGGATCAGCTTAATCTGATAAAGCATGCAACATTACCCGATGGAGTTGTTTTAGAAATGGAGCAAAATAATGATGTCTTTGGTAATTTAAATCATGAACACCGTGGGTTTGGTACTAGAAGAAAGTTCAAAAGGTTGCTGACTTCTTCAAATACATCTCTTTTAGCCGTGGTTGATGAGTTTGGCATAACGTATGTGATTACTTACAATATTCCTGAAAAGTGTTTGGCACCTACAAAATGGCTTCCAGATTTTCAAAACATGGGACTTGGTACATTAGCTGGCTGGGAGGTTGGAGGTTCTGATATAGGCTGTCAACAGATGTTTTTCAACTCTTTGAGAAGTCACAGACAAAATTTCTCATCAACGAGGGGGGTATCTGATCCCTTCATAGTTAATTTTGAAACCAAACCACTTCAGAAATTCCCTGACACAAAATTTCAGGGAAAACAGAACAAAAAAGAGTCTTGTTTAAGTGGATTCTCTGCTAATGTACATGTTAAAGATCACAGGTTTTGGGACTCTAAATTACATTCAGTCATTCTGCGAAAAGTTTTCATGCCCATATATGGATATTCCAAAGATGATTGCATTTGCTTTTCTCCAATGGGAATCACTCAATTCCTCAAAAAAAGCCATTTTGATGATCAGAATCCTGCTCAAGTTGTTCATTTGGACCTGTGTGGGGAGTCAAAAGTTTATGATGATAGTTTGTTGAACTCACCAAACGTTTTTACTCAGACAAGAAAAGAAGCTTTGCTTGGAGATGCTGTTGGTTGTTCTTTTCAAGGGTATCTTTATTTGGTGACAGAAACTGGTGTTTCAGTGGTACTTCCTTCTGTTGCTGTGCCAGTGAATTTCATTCCTGATGATTCTGTCCTGCCCAAACAGATTTTCCCACCCCGCACAGTTGAAATTCTTGACAGAGTGCTTTTATATGAAGGCATTGAAGAGGCCGATCGCCTGTGTTTTGAAAATGGTGAGAATATCTTATCAAACTTTTCTTAAATTAGAAGAATAGTAAAAATAACTTCACGAGGATTTTTTATAAACGCATCTCAATTGAAATGTTTTAGTATGTGTATGTTGATACATGTGTACGGTATTTATTTTGGTTTTAGCTAACAGTTAAAACATTTGGGCGCCTTTTAACTGTTCGGGGTGTGAATATTCCTGTTATTTAGTGCAACTGTTGGTTGCAAATGAACCATTGCAGACTACCATTAGGATGAATCTATTGATTTCTATAATCAAGTTTCTTTCATAAGCAAATTAGAATTCTTATTAACCTCTGGTTTAGTTGGTATAATTGTAATTGTTGTGCTTCAACTATTTCATTTTCCTGAAAGTAGAGTTGTCTTTGTATATTGTTTATTGTTGATGATATTCTTACTATTTCTATCATGTATTTTTCCTTCACTTTAGCTTCCTTTTACAAACACTCAAAGTTTGGAGTGTTTGTGAGATATTTGATGCGATCAATTTGTCTCCTTTATTCCACAATTGAACCTTCTTGTCGCTATGACAAATGTTGGTAAAATACGAAAAGAATCAATTATATTCAATGATGCATTACAAGTCCAATCGATTTCGTAATCATATTTTTTATTCATTTAAGTTTAGTATTTCTTGTTTATTTAGGATTAATAATTTCTTTTTCAATTTGAATTATATTCTTATTAATATCAGGATTATTTGTTCTTATTCTATTAAGAATACTATAGTATTAGGATTTACATATTTTTTATTTAATAGCGTGATTAATCTTTAAACTTGACAACAATTATTATCAATTATCAAATTTCCTAAAAGAGATTTCTTTATTTTTTTTCTACTCTCTTTCCAATGTGAATTTTTTGATGTTTCTTTAATTTCTCTGATTCGTTCTTGAAACAAAACTTCAACTGCACTAAATTAGTATCAGAGCAAGAATTTTGACCTTGACTGATGGCTAAAAAAGTTTATAGTGGAAAAAAAATCGTCAACGAGTGAGGATTTGAAAGTATCAATAAGAGATTTGATTGACAATTTGACCAATGAGATTCAAGAGGTCGATGAAATCAACAGAAAAGTCGACAATCTTGCGTAGATGATGACTACGAAGCCAGTTGAGTTACAAAATAATCGAATATCTGAACAATTTGATTTTTATGATTCCACTTCTCATCAAGAAAATAGAAATATGTTTCATATGTTTTGACAATCATGCTCGTATTTCTATCAAGAAAGGAGTGCAAGCATGTACTTAATATCCAATCTCAAAATATGTTTCATATGAAAAATAAGTCTGTTTTCTCAGCCTTCAGTAGACCATATGTAGAAATTGCAATACCCAAGAATGTTGAAAAATATAGATTGAAAATGGAAGAAGACGGTTTTTGAAGGAATGGAAGCTTTGAAGAAAAATCACACAAAAGAAATTAAAGAATTATAAAAAAGAACAACAACATTTGACTGTAAATGAGTCTTTACAGTCAAAATCAATGATGATGGTACTATTGATAGATACAAAGCTACATTAGTAACTAAGAGTTTACTCAAACATATACAGTAGATTACGAATCAACTTTTGCTCTAGTTGCCAAAATAAATTATGTCAAAGTCCTTATGACCCTAACAGCTAATCATGATCTAGCTCTTTGGCAGTTGGATTTAAAAAATGCATTCCTGAATAGAAATTTCTTGTAGAAGTGTATATGGAATCATTACTAGAGTTCACACTAAAAGGAGATTTCGTCTACAACTTAAGATATCTTAATGGTTTGAAACAATCACCTCGCCAGTGGTTTGAAAATTCGCTCGAGATGTGAAGAAGCAAGGTTTCCTACAAGAACAATTAGATCACACTCTATTCTACAAGCATTTTGGGAGTGGTAAAATGACTACTCCGATTGTTTTTGACGGTGATATAATTGTCACATGAGATGATGACAATGAATTGGAACAACTAAAAAAAGATTTGGCAAAAAAATTTGAATTAAAGAATTTGGGTGTTCTTATGTACTTATTTGGTATCAAGGAGATAATAGTCTCTCAAATAAAATATGTTTTGGACCTTCTTCAAGAAATCCAAAAATTGAGATGTAAACCGGTCAAAACTGCTTAAAGTGGAAGGAGATAAGGAAGTTATCAAAGAACAACATGAAAACTTATTTATCGTGTTAACACTAGTCCAAACTCTACCTTAGCAATATGTTTGGTAAGTCAATTCATACTCTCACCAAGACAAAGACATCTAGATGCAGTGTACATGATACTAAGGTACCTAAAGGCTTCTTCAGACGAGAGACTATTCTTCAAGAAAAACATCAAGGTTGTGGAAATTTATCTAGATGGTGACTAGGTAGGGTCACCTGTAGATAAAAGATGAACTTCTAGATATTGTGCTTATGTATGTGGGAGCTTAGTAACTTAGAGAAGTATAAAACAACAAATGATAGCAAGAAGTAATGCAGAGGTAAAATTTTAAGCTTAAGCTCATTGTTTATGTGAATGATTATGACTACTCAAGGAATTGAAGATTTCAAGTGATAATCCAACTATACTTCACTGTGATGCTATAATTAGTATTGGTCATAATCCAGTTCACCATGTGGAAGTTGATCATCATTATACCAAAGAAAAAAATGATAGTGTTAGGAGCATTATATATACCAATCAAGGAGCAAGCAATAGATGTTTGACAAAAAAAACATTCATAGACTAAGTTTCGAAAATACGTTGAAGTAATTTGGCATGACGAACATTTACATTTGAGCTTGAGGGGAATGTTGGTAAAATAAGAAAAGAATCAATTATAGACTAAGTACAATTAATTGGTATCCATTTATAGGAAGATTAGATATTTCTATAATTTCAATTATTTACTTCTTTTGTTAGATTATGTTAACTACATATACAGCAGTTCTTGTATCCATAATTCTGCTTAGTATAGAAAGATTTCTGACGACAACATGGATTGCAGTTGGAACCTTTGCCATAATGCTTGAAACTGTCTGTTTGCATTTTTTTTCAAATTTCTCCAAGAGAGAAAATGGAAGCCAAATACTATCACAGTCAGCCATGCCAATAGGGCTTCTTCAAACGTATAATGGAGGCCTCCAACTTCTTTATTTCAGGCAATTGGTTTATGCTCAAATAATACTCGGCCAGAAAGGTTCAAGTTTCTGGATTGCTGCCAATGAATATAGGAAGTTCCAATTTTCTCTGAATGCATTTCCCTTTGTTTGGTGTGGTTTCCCTTCAGGTTTAATGTCTTTCTCCATCTTCAAGCTCAGTTGCTTTCGCATTGAACAAAAAGAATAGCCGACTTAATTAAGGTAAAAGTTGGAGAACGGGTTTTTTTTTGTTACAAAATCTCTTTCGTGATTGATGCCAAAAAGACTTTCCTGAAAGTGTCACCATTTCAATTAGTATTCATTATACCCATTCTGAAGCAGCAAACTGATTGTTCATTTCCGTTTCCATTAGTCAAGCTGCAAAGAAGGATAGGCAGTTGGGGAACATCCATTGTTGTCTCTTCCAATTCCAATTTCTTTTCAGCAAAATATGCACATGGGTTTTGAAAGGAAACTAGTGCTCTATTAGGAGGACTTGAGCTTGTTGTCGGACGAGATGTGAACTTTTGACTTATTTTCCTTATTAATTACATGATTCTCTGATCTGACTCTAGAAATTCCCCTTTTGAATAAGCTATTAAGGCTAGGAATCAACAAATATAAAGGTTCCGAAAGAGAATGCCCAATTAAATCATTTTTTTCTACAAGAGCATGAGCTATGGATAAGACTGGTAACAACTATGAAAAGAATGGGAAGACTAGAAGGAAAATCTAGACTCGTAGGTGGTGGAAGAAAGAAAAGCTACCCTCTAGACCCCTTGTTTCCAAATATTTGAATCTCGCTAATGAGTGTAGAGCATGAGTCCATATCTGAATGCTTCTTCATCATGTTGTTCCATCCTTTTGGGATGTTCGTTAGGTGGTTTGCTATTGCCTCCTCAAAAATCATTCTACCTTTGTTGGTATAATTTTTTCCAATTTTGAGAAGAATTGAACCATCTGTTCTTAGAAAAAGATAGTCTTGTTCTAATTTCCTTAATCAACAAATTTGTCTACAAAAATTTACAAAAAATGAGACATGATAATTGGAGCTAATCCCGATGATGAAAACTTGTAAGTATGGCATAGGTGATTATACATGTCAAAATACAAAGCTATAAACCACTAGAAAGCTAGAGAGACAAAATTGGTATCAAAAGGCCACACATAAACATATGGTGTGGATCATTAGAAAACATTTGCTGTAGGTTGTGAAAATGAATGCAATCAGAATTTTGGTATCTTTAAGCAAATTTCAGTTGACAACGAAAATTCTTGAAGAAGATATCTATATGGAGATTCTACCTTGTTTTGGGAGTGATCTAACTACTACAGCATGCAAGTTGAAGAAAACATTATATGGAGTGAAACGATCTTCGCGAGCATGGTAATGAACTTGGAATTCAAGCACTATCTGGGTACCATGCAACATACATCAAGCATTCAAGAGTTTGATAATATGAAGGAAGACAATTATTAAAATTTGCTTGATCAAAGATTTTGAGGTTAAAGAATTCTGGAGTTCAAAATACTTTTTAATGATTGAAGTTGCATACTCCAAGCAACTTTTTAGGGGAAACTGGTGTACCTTTCACATACAAGATTGAACATTAGGTTACACGATATTTCTGGTTAATCAATTTATACAGTAAAGTATCAGTCAGCTAGTTACTCCAATAACACACATCTTATTCAAAAAAGGAAGAAAAATATGTTGGTTATGCAGAGGCTACGAGATCGACAACTGGATATTGTATTTTTTTGTTGAAAATTTGGTATCATGGAGTAAGAAGAATGGTATAGTAGCCGAATCAAGTGAAGAATATGAAATCTGTGTGATAGCTTTGTGAATTATTTTGATTGAATATAATTTTAGAAGCCTTAAAAGAATGAGGTGAACCAATGAGAATTTATTGTGGTAAACAAGTCTGCAACTAACGTTGCTCATGTGGTGCAATATTATTGAACAAATAGATGTTGACACATTTCATCAAGGAATTACTAGACAAGGCTCTAATCTTCACTTCTTTTGTGTCTAGCAATCATCCTGGCAGATGTTCTAACCAATAGTGTGAGTAGTGCATTGTTCAATCAAATATCTCCAACTGGAATGGAAAATTTTTATTCAACAACTTGAGGTGGAGTGAGGCAAATGATGATATGTGTGCGAATCTTGTTGAAATGTTCTATGAACATAATATATTAATGGTTTCCTTAATCATAGGCTATCCCTTAATCAAGGGACCATAACAGGGTAAATTAATTCTATTTATAGTTGTAGATGAAAGTGTTCCCTTAATTTCCAACTATTTAATTGTTGTATTTAAGTATTCTAAGTATAAGATATGTTTATAGCTATTCTTCATTATTTGTCCTTAATTAATAGATCCATTAGAAATAGGATAGAATTATTTCCTTTTGTCGGAGATATAATATTTAAATGAGGTTTGGTTGCTTGAATGGAATTTTTTAATCTTTCTGAAGTTCAAACTCCTGCCTAAGTGATTAATATGTACCCCTATAAAATGAAATAATTTATCCTGTTTACGATGCATATATTACTATTCTGAAGTTCAACTTTCGCTGTAAGTAATTAATATCATGATGTCTACATGTGATTTCAGGATGGGATCTGAAATTGGCTCGGATACAATGGTTTCAGTTGTCCTTACATAATCTGAAATTTGATGACTTAGAACGGTAAAACTCTATCTTATTTATGCCTTCTATTTGGAATTCTACTTTGCAATTCATTTAAAGAAAATTAAAATTTTTCACCTTTCTACTTGGGTTTGGAGTAAACTTTCAATGGACTTCTATATGAAGTCTGGTGGGTTTGGTTGGTGGGAGGCTTTCCTTGAATAGGAAAACTGTTTTGTTTTTGTCTGATTCAGCATGTATAATGTTTGGCAGAGAAACTAACTAAAAAAAGGGTTTAGCAAAGTATGAAAAGTCTTGGCATGCTGTCAAAATATAAGGGATATGTGACCTTAATAATCTCCCTTCAGTTCGTTCTTTCCATCTGGAAGGTCCTAGACTTCTATGATATTGATGTGGGCTTTGAACTGTAAATTTAACTCTAAGGTTATTTGCATTAAATTATTTTTGAATTCATCTATTTAAATTTCAGGAGCTAGGTTTATCAATTTTTGCCTTACACTTTTGATTATCTTATTGATAACTCCTTGAATCAATATTCTTGCTCTTGGATTGAGAACAGATCTCTGGAAAAGCTTGTCGATGTTCATCTAGAAGAAGAAGGGGTTTTGAGTTTGCTTTTTGCTAGCATTCATCTTATTTTTTGCAAAGCGGGTAACGATAATGATGTTTCTGCAGCTTCAAGGTGATTTTTTGCTAGTAATATTTATTTTGGGAGTTATCAGATTCACGTCAAGCTCCAATCGGATCAAAATTTAGCAATCAAGCTCCAATCGGATCAAAATTTAGCAAACAAGCTCCGATTGGATCAAAACTTAGCAACTTCAAACTTCAAATAATTCAATTTGAAAGTGGATGCTGAAAAATATGACACCCTTTCTGACGGTGTATAAAACTATATGTTACATAAAACATCATCCAAAGTGTCAAAACTTTCTGATTTGGTGTTTAATAAAAGCCTCATTAGGCTATGTGACAACGACCTAAAACCTTTCACTTGATATTGTTCTATTTTAAATAGGTCAAAAGGAAGCACTCTTCGTACTTTTTTTTGCTTTGGTTATAGCTATTGATTATCTAATATGCATTTAGGCAACATGCTTTTTAGGCTAAGAAGCATTATGAATATGGCCAGTAGTAGAGGTCGTGCTTTAAATTTAATAGACTATACATTATCTTTCAGGCTTCTGGCCTTAGCCTCTTCTTTTGCAACGACAATGGTCCGTAAGTATGGGTTGCTGCAGTATGAGAAGTATGCATGCAGATTTCAGAGCTATGGTGAAACCCAGATGCTCTCTCTTCCACCACCTTTTGAAGAAGTGCCTCCCAAAAATAGAAATGCAATGAGACTAAGTGAAATGGCTCATTTCTTGGAAATCATCAGAAATTTGCGATGGAAACTTACTTCTAAGTTTAAGAGGCTTAGTCAAGGATCGGTACGACTCTGGTTGGCACTGCTACGCTGAATACAATTTATATCAATATTAAATTGATAACAATTACATTATTACAGGAGAGTGGGGAGCTGGTCAGTTTGGAGGAGTTGTCGTTGTCAGCTGATACTCCACCCCTTCCCATGGAAGTTGAACTGGAAATGCCTAATCAACATGAACTTTCTTTTTCAGTTTCTGAATTAAGATTGGATGGCGCAGACAAGCTTGCTCTGATACCATTTGGTCCTAAGAGCCAAGTGGACTTTGACGATAATAGTAGAGTTTCTGCTCCTTTGCAAACAGAGGAAGTTATGGACAAGAAACTTATTTCCTTTGAAAATCCTAAGGAGATGATTGCACGTTGGAAGCTAGATAATTTACCACTTGAAAGTGTGGTTCGCGATGCTTTGCTCTCTGGTCGTCTTCCACTGGCAGTGCTGCAACTGCATATTTGCCATTTAAGAGATTTAATTGCAGATAAAGAGTCTCGTGATACCTTTTCAGAAGTTCGAGAAATTGGAAGAGCTATTGCTTATGATCTGTTTTTGAAGGTAAGTTTTTTTCCTCGTTTTATTACTTGATTAGGATTAATCGATCATCTTGAGACCTTAAATAATGTGTTCCACAGGGTGAAATTGAAGTTGCTGTAGCGACATTGCAGAGACTTGGAGAAGACATTGAAACTAGCCTCAAGCAATTGTTGTTTGGTACATTGTGGCGAACTTTGCGCATACAAATTGCAGATGAGTTGAAAAAATATGGCTACCTAGGTCCATATGATTGGAAGATTCTGGATAGCGTCTCACTTATTGAGGTATGATGAGCACATTTGCGTATGAACTTCTTTTTATAAGATTTATTCATATGTTAACTGATACAGAACTAAAGTATGGTTTTTGCTTTTCTTTTGGAAATGTGGAAATGAACTAGAGTCTCTACCCAAGCTGTAGCTTCTGGAAAACATTTGATAGTCGACAGAGAAAATACATAGAGTTTCAATCAAGTTCCATTTCAACCAGAGGAAACATTTTGGATTCATTATGTATACGTTTAATCAACAATTTTACAATTGAATGTGGCGAGGTTCACGGTGCTGTTTTAGGTTCATGGACAAGTGCCACTGAAATTTTGCCTACTCCAGAGTTTGATGAAGCTAATGCTCACGTGGGATACTGGGCCGCTGCAGCTGCTTGGCTAAACTTAAAAACATGGGATCAAAGAACCACTGATCGTGTAAGTCATACTTAGCTACTCTATCAAGGAATAACCATTTGTTTTGTGAAGTTATGGTTTCGTTAATTGATTGCCACTTGAGCTGTTGGTTGAACTATTAGCTCCTTTGTTTGTATTAGGTACCAGGCTATCAAAGCTTTACAAAGAAATAGAGGACATTTTTTCTTGAGAAGATTCTAAGAATATATGTTTAAACTTCGATTTGTTTATCTTACACTTGTGCTAAGTAAAACTAATAAAATTAAGATATACTTTCAATTTTAAGATAATTTTTCCTTATATTCTTGTTTTTTTCCATCTAATTTTATCTCTATTGGAAGCATGAATAAAAAACATAAATCCACTCTTTGATGCTTGAATCCATTAGTTAGGGTTTGGGAATGGATTTATTTATTTATTGATAATAGGTCTTGTATTAAAAATGAAGTTATCAAGGTGGCTGGAGATAGAACTCCATACTGGCCAAGAAGTTACTAATCAAAGTTTGATATGGGATCTTTGATACCCTCTTTTGGGTTGTCTAATTGTGTAGCTATGTTCCAGTTAATGCTTTTGTTAGACAGTTGTAATAAGTCATTCATGGTACATTTTTAAAAAATCCTTTTTTTTTACTTTTCCATTACTTTTTCCTAGTTTCTCATAGGAAAAAGGGTTTTTATGAGAAGAATTCAGTAACTTGAAATTCTTAGTGCAATTCCTTTCACTTCATAATGATATTTTTATGTCCTTATTTTTTTCCTGTTATGGCTTAAACAACTAGATCATCTTTGACATTTTGCGAATTTGTCACTATAAAAGTGATTGGCAGTTTACAGTGACATTTGTTTGAAAATATGGTTTTATGATTATTTTAATTTTGTGTGATTTAACCAATAGCTACCCAATTCTGTTACTTTATTTTTCCTCAAGTCAGAAGATTTTGAATTGTTAAATTTTACATTTTTTCTAAAAGTGCTGTTGATGTTGTGGGGCTCCCCATCAGTCTTTTGAATAATATATATCTTCTGTACAGATATTACTTGATCAGTATTTTGTTATAGGTGCTCAAGTGATGTGGGAATCACAACTTGAGTACCAAATGAGCCATAATAACTGGGAAGAAGTCTCCAAACTACTGGACCTGATTCCTAATCACGCATTATCAGATGGGACCCTTCAAGTCAGCTTGGATGGTTTACAGCTAATTAATGCAGCTGGTTCCAGTAGAGAATCTAAGTTTTATAACGAGTACTTGCATTCTCTTGAAGATCTCGATACTGTCAGCATGAGCATCCCTGGTGTGAAAATTTTAAGGTTTTTTGACAAAGTTGTGTGCTCAAGATGGCTAAGGACACAAATGGAAATGAAGCTTGCAAGGAGGTTCATTTTTTTGAGGGAATTTTGGGAAGGCTCATCAGATTTAATTCCTCTTCTAGCTCATTCTGGCTTCATTACACAGACTTACGAGACTCCTTTTGATGATAATTGTATTAGCAGTTCATCAGATGTAGAAATCTCTGGAGGCTGTGGAGCTTTAAATGCAGAAACCAAGCAAGCATTACATAAACTTTTTATACATCATTGTGCACAGTTTAACTTGCCATTTCTTCTTGATATTTTTCTGGATTGTCATCAGTTGGTTATGGATAGTGATTCACTTCTTACATTCCAGGAAGCGGCTGTAAGTTTTTTAATTCTGTATGTTAGTTTTTAATGATCAATATGGTTTTAGGGGGCTAAGATAAGCCCTTTCTTTTTTATGTAAAACACTTAACATGCAATACTACCGTGTTCATTATTCTTTAATACATTATTTGGATTCCTTGTGTAATGATTAACAATATGCGCACCTGCTTGATTTGTGGTTCATTCAACTGATTTGTCTGTACAGAGAGATTGTCAATGGGCAAGATGGCTACTTCTATCTAGGATCAGGGGTCGTGAATTCGAAGCATCACTTTTCAATTCTCGGGCGCTTATAACACGCAATTTTGTTCCCCATAGCAACCTTAGTGTTCTCAGCATGGATGAAATTATTCATACTGTTGATGATATTGCCGAAGGAGGGGGAGAAATGGCAGCTTTAGCTACTCTGATGTATGCTCCTGTTCCGATCCAGAATTGTTTGAGTAGTGGTGGTATAAACAGGCACAGTAGATCTTCTGCTCAATGTACAATTGAAAATCTTAGACCAGCCTTGCAACAATTTCCTACATTGTGGCGCACTTTGGTTGTATCTTCTTTTGAAGAAGATACAATATCCAATTTTGTACTCCTTAAAACAAAGGATGGTGAGCCTTATCTCCTTCCTCCCCTAAAGGATATATGCTTTCCATTTTTCATGATTTACTAATCTTCTTATCATATTTTATCCACTACTGCTAATATTTCTGTATCTGGGAAACCAGCTTTATCAGAATATCTAAATTGGCGTGACAACATCTTTTTTTCTTCTGCACGTGATACGTCGCTTCTGCAAATGCTGCCTGGCTGGTTTCCCAAGACCCTTCGAAGATTGATTCAACTTTATGTCCAGGTTTCTTTTTTTTTCTATTCTAAGTCGCTATAATTCATTTATATTTTTTATTTTAGAATCTCAAGTCTTCAATAGTGAATCTGGAAATGTTCGGGAATCTATAGATGATATTTCATATATATATATATATGTATATGATACAAACAACTTGTCTATTTTACGTACACACCAGTAAGTATGGGAATTTAAGATGCCATAGAAATATTGAGATTTGTTTTTGTAGAAATACTCAACTTGGTAGCCAATAAGTATGGAAGGAATACAATTTAAGTAGGTTGTTGAATCTTCAATCGTGACTTTTTTGCTCTCATTTCTTCATTTTTGTCTGTATTCATTAGAGTGTTCTAGGAAAAATGATAGAAAAGCCAAATGGCTCAATTTCATTGAAGGATTTAAATTTCATCTGATTTAAAGTTTATTATTATGGTATACTCATATGACCTTGTGAGGCCCACAAAGTTCTGATTTTCTAAGTCTTTTGTAATATACTAATGTTAGGCTTAGGTTTAAGTTATATAATGGAGTCTTTTTTGTCGAAAGGGGTATCAAGACAATAAGGAAAAACTTGAGGAAAAAGGGAGTCTCCATTAATTGCTCACAAAAGGGAGAGAGAGTCTTTATTCATTGCTCACTAATACTTTGTGATTTAGGGGGGCTGACCTCTTCTAATATTACTAGGATCATCGGGTTCTTGTTATCAGAAATAGACTATCTATTTGGTTCAGAGTAAAACGATTATGAGAACTATGGATTCAGATTTATTGGGCAGGCTCGAAAAATATTGGTCGAGTTGAAAACTATTGTTAAGGTCGTTTACGATCAAATGGTCAGGTTTTTGGTGCTGGATTCTTTCGAGCACTGAGCTGGGAAAATTCCAACGATGATTCACATGCTATTCTGGTCGGCCAGAATGACCTTCTTCTGGGATCAAAAACTAAATTTCTGAAACTAAATTACCTAGATTACCAGTAGGAAAGATACAATAGCACAATTCGTGCTCCAAACCGGTGGTTAGTTCGAGTGAGAGGATGGAGATCTTAGAACGGAAAAGGAAGGGAGGAAATGGCCCAAGCATTGAAGAACGAGAGTTCCTAGCAAACAGTGAAGTATGTCAACCGACTGGGCAACTCAGAAATGCAGAAAAGACAATTTTCACATATTAGAGGAGGAGCTCGGAGTGAAGGCGACACACCACATGAGCAAACCCATACCACTGGAAATTTTGGCAGAGAGCTTGTGGTGTCACATTCTAGAAATCAACATGATTTCACTGATATTCACCGAGGAAAAACAGACCGAAAACTGAAACTAGGGGAGACTATTGGTGGAGGGTGACGAAACACTCTGTTTTGAGTAATTGTGAAGAGGAAACACTTGAAAGCTGAGCTGCGACCTGGGTAGCGCTGGACTTGAAAATACCGACAGAAAGAGTTGCAGCAGGGAGGAGGGAGAATTAGCGATGGAAGAACAACTTTTTGGGTAATACCACTGTTCCAATGAAGTATCAAAAGAAGGGAGATGGGCAATTACTCATCGATGATGGCCTACGAGGAACGTAAAACAGAGAAGGTGTGGAGAGGAGAAGACGACTGCTCAAAGGAAAATCCATGCACAAAATTAGGGTTCTTACATATACGGGCAGGGCTTTGTCAAGTTGGAACCCATCTTGTTGAATTTGAATTGGGACAACTCACACCTCCAACTACATCAGAAAAAAAGTTGTAGTGAGCCTTTATTATGTGGCACCTAAGGGGCTGTGCAAGTTCGGACCTGAAGAAGAAGTTTGCAGTGCAGGTGTTTTCCTTTACATATTAGTTGGCAGCTTTCCACCTTATTGGATGGAGATTGAAGCAGGTTGTTGTCAGACCTAGTATGCATCTTTACATGATGAGGTAGAAGTTGCTGCCAATTACAAACCTTAGAGGAATGCTGTCAACCAGGAGGAATCTGCTGAAATGGCTAAAGAAAAGGGTAATCAAGCATACAAGTATAAACAGGGGAAGGAGGCTGTTGGCTTTTATACTAAAGCTGTCAAAATGAATGGAAGAAATGCAACTCATTGTAGTGATGGGGCTGTGACATAAGAGGGACTTGGACATTTTCGTCAAGCTAAGACAGACCACCCCAAAGCCATTGAACTAGATAAAAAGAAGGTTAATGCCTTTCCTCAAAGAGATACGACTAGGGAATTACTTGGCTATTATAAGGAGGGAATTGAAGATTTTAGCTGCTTTCATGTGCTGGAACCAACAGAAATCGCAAACATTTTGAAAATGTTCAGATCTCGAAGCACAACTTTGATCCTCAAGGCTCACTTAATGACTACGCCGATGTTGAAGAGATGCTGAAAAGAGAGAGAGAATTGCCATGGAAGGGCAGTACAATTTGATGGAATTGGGGGTAGTTGGCAAGTGACTGGGAACTTTTCTAAGAAAGACAGGTAAAACAAACAAAGGGAATTGGATTCAAACGAGTTATGGTTCACCAAGGAGGCATTTGAGTTTCTCAGCTTGGGTGCAATATTCTCGTCATGAGGGGTGCTTTCAGGCAACAACTATTTGGAGCTAACCTATTCTCTACTACAAGGCACTTATACAGCCACTCTCAATTGACAGATTGATCAATCATACGTCATCCAACAATAGCTATAATAATTTGTTTGGGTTGGGTTGAGTTGATCCTTTCAAACTAGGATCTAAATTGGTTGTGGCTTTAGGATTAGACATTCAAATACTTCAACAGCTCTCTAGCATCAAGCATGATCTCAGTTACATTCTTCAAACCTGCAAACTCAATTTCTTATTTTCTCACCTTGAGGACAAGGTAAGTTTGGAAGGAAGGAGTATTGAGATGACTTCAAGGCGTGGTGAAAGACTATAGAGAAACCAACCTCCTTGTGACGCTCATAAAGTTCTCTTTTTCTCATTTTTCGACTAATGATGTGCTTAGTTTTAGGTTATGTATGAGTATTTTGTGTTGAAAGGGGTATGAAGATAATTAAGAAAATCTTAGTGGAAAGGAGAGCTTCCATTAATTGCTCCCCAACACTTTTTAATTTAGGGGGTTTGGCCTCTTTTAATATTACTAGGATCATTGTGTTCTTGTTATCGGAGATAGGCTCTGTTGTACATGTCTCTCGTTCTGATTTCAAAGAAGTCTCATGATGAAATGAAGCTCCAAAATCTTGTTTATGTGATGAAATTCTGGTTTACCATCAAAATTTAAGTTTATCAAAGATATTAATTTTGTGGGGCTCAATATTGAGGACTTAAATAAATTTGTCATTTGAACAATGTAAAAGCTTTTGTCATCATGTTTGAATATGTTTCTTCTCCTTTTCAATTGGACGATGGAAGGAAAAATTCCCATCTGCAATACTTTTCTATAAATAGAAGTCATGAGAAGATAAGTTAATTTGGAAAATAAAAATTATAGTTATTATGTAAACTACTTGGCTTAGTCATAATTAGATTATTGTTGTTGGTAGGTTTGGGATAATAATAACCTTTTTTAATTATCAAGTAGGCTTGTAGTTATGAGTATTCAAACTTATTCTTTAGTTTATTTTTTTCATCTAGAAGAAATTATTTTTTATTGAGTAGCTCTTGGTTGGTGAATCTGTCTCCTCTTGTTTCTTGTAATTTTTCATTTTTAGTACGAATTATTTTTTATAAAAAATAGATATACGAAGGAAAATAAAGAAATATTTTTTCCTCACCAAAGCCTTTTGATTCCTAAAATTCATGTTTTGAGATGTCATACATCTTTGATTGAGTTATTTTTGCAACAATCACCTAAATACCAATATTTAGTCTTATAATTTGAGTAAGGAAACTTCATTGACATGGATGACACAAGTAATTTTTAATTTTTCCATAGGAGATGCTTGAAAAGAGACACGATTAGCTTGACATCTTGAATAGCCATACCTTCACCACCTTGGAAACCTATTTTAAGAGGCCCTATGGGAGTTGTTCCAGACCATGCTGCATTATTTTTAAGTTAGCAAACTTATATATGTTAGCTCCATATTATTTTCTCCTCTAAATCTAGATGAACAATAAGAGACGATTGAATTATAAAATGGCTAAGTTTAGCAACTAGTACGAAAGTTTCTTATTCCAGACTGAATTATTCAATGATAGTATGGGTTGTTTGAGCCAAGACTAGGAGATTGCTATGTATACATTTTCTCCTCTACATCAAGATCAAGGAAAGAATTTTTGATATCTGGTTGACATAGGAGGAGGTCTAGATAAGGGTTAACTTTAGCCATTGGTCAAGAAGTTTTTTATTCGATGAAATTTTGTGACTTAAATGATTTTCTACTTTACGCTTCCACTTATCTTTCATTGTAATTAGCATTATCCTCCATTGACATGTTAAACAAGTGTATTAGGACATATTTTGAAGAACTTCTAATGCTCATTGTTGAAAAGACTACTTATGACATCGCGCCATATGAAGGCGATAAGAGTCTGATCTGGCCCATACCATGGGGTGCAGATTCCCATGTTGATTGGGAGAGTGAAAAATGTATGATTTTATTAAAAAAAATTCTCTCTAGCAGCACAACGCATTTTGGTATTGTCCGAACCAAATTTATGTAATCTTTGAAATACAACAAATAATATTATACTAGGAATATTAAATGACATTTCAACTTGTATCAGAATCACTGAGCAAAATGATGTGTTGGTTGATGAAGATGCGAGGCCTTGATGAGGAAGGGGAGATTTAGCCCGCCATGTGAATACAAGGAGGGTTTTAACCAATACAAGTGTGTGCGCTTCCATGTTTTTTTGGAGAGTAAAACATTCAGATTCACAAATACAATGTCCTATATTTATTACAATGTGTTTTGAAACTGACCTCAATAAAATCTAGAAAAACTCTGATTCAAAATAGATAATATTATATTAAAAATATCAGAGACATTACACTACTTTAAGGGGAAGATAACATCTTTTGTGCTAGATGTGTGGACCTGTGGTTGTATTGCCATAACTATGTTGTATTCTCCTTCAAAGCAAGAATTAGTTCTCAATTATCTTCTTCTGCAATGTTCACCTCAATAGTCTTTTTCTTCTTGAGTGATCCCCTTTTCCGTGATATTGAATTCCCCAATATCTATAGCTAAGGTTCCTCATTATTTGGATTGCTTAATTGTTTGTTGGTTAGATTCATGTTTAGGATTCATATATATTAGGTCGCATCACTTGAAGTTGTAGTGACATTAGTTCATAGAACATAATCTAACTAAAATACTAAATTAACGATTGAAAATGCAGTACTTCCGATCGGCTGCC
>QAOC01002835.1:0-71010 GCA_003255005.1 Begonia fuchsioides
AATCATTGAATTCCATGCAATGGAGTCTTTGCATTGCATATTCAAAAAAACCTTCATAGCATCACTTACAACCCCACATTTTGCGTAGAAATCTAAAACAGAGCTATTTACAACCACGTATCCACCATATCCAAGCTTAATAACCCAAGAATGAAGCATCTTACCCAGATAAGCATTTCCAGTTCCTGCACTGACTTTGAATAGCTGGGGCATGGTGTAGTGGTCAGCATGAAAACCCACATTTTGAAACTCATCAAAGAGGCCTAGTGCTTCGCAATACATTGAATTATGAACGTATGAGGCAATCAGGATGTTCCAGGAATGCATGTTTCTGTCAGACATTTTATCAAACACCTTACGAGCATCTTGCAGATGATCACATCTCGAGTACACGAAAATTATGTCGGTTTGAAGAGTGGTGTGGGATATGAAGCCATGAACAAGGACTTGAGCGTGCACTTGCTTTGCTTGGAAAATGGCGGACAGAGGAACGCAATTTCTGAGAAGAAATGAGAACCGAAACGATCTCTCACAGAACATTACACGCAAAAAGAAAAAACCTTTCAAGCTTTTAAGGATAAAACGGATTCAAATTTCAGTTGGTCCAACACCCCAACAATTTTTCAGCTGCAGAGAGTAAGTTGAGAGAGAGAGATGAGAGAGAAGGTGGAGCGGTCAAGACTCGGGAGGATTAAAAATATAAAAGATAACATTAGTTAGTAACCTTAATTTCTACAATATTACTTGATTTTCGGTGAATGATAATAGGTGCAATAATAAAATAAATCAAAATTACATTAAATGAACATCAATCAATTGAAAAAAAGCAAATTGTGTCACCAAAACTCAACCATTCAATACCAATAATAATGCAGATCGGCCGGAAATGATTCTCGTAAATTGAGTGTTGGGATAAACGCAAACTAAGACCCGGGATTGGGATGGTGGGATCGACTTGAAAGTAATCACCCAAAGAGCGGAAAAACAATCGAAGTTGGCTTTGATTTTTGTAATCATCTACAAACCATTTGAACCAAACAAAAAAGGGAAACAAATATGATTTCTATACAAGAATTTGAGTTCAATTTGGAACAATTTCTAATCCAATCAAACAATGACACTTGTTTACAGCACTGATTACAAGATTGAATAACACGTACACTTTGGTTCTCTCCGTAGACGATTCCAAAACAGGCCTAGAGAGAGAAAGTAGGAGAGAGAGAGAGAGGGGCTAAGAAGCCAAACAAGCCTCCCAGAACAGTCTATTCTTCTCCATCTCATTCAAAAACTCATTGTCTCTGTTTATGCAGCCAGAAGCTGAGGCTTTTGTCTTGGGTTTTCTCTCTTCTTCTTCTTCTTCTTCTTCACACCAGCTCTGGCAGTGGCTGATCATCTCATCTTCACTTTCTCTCTCCTCAAACTTCTCTCTCTCACCTCCATCATCGCCATAGCCTGTTCCATCGTCGTTGTCGTCGTCACAGCAAGATTCAGCATCCATGTCAGAAGAATCAGAGCAACCCATTTCCGGCAAGAAAGGATCAAGCCCACCCTCTGAATCACCACTAGCTTCAAACAGAAAGAAACAAGAAACATCAACCATATTCCTTTTCTCCATTTCCCCTAATACCCTAATTCAGAATCAGCAAGCCTCAGAAATATCTCTCACGTCTCAAAAACATTCTCTCTCCCTCTCACCTCTCAGCTTTCCCTTATAGATATTGCCATAGGGTAAACCAGTGATCAAACGAAGAAAAGAAGTGGGAAATGACGCAATGATTAGACTGCCTTCTAGAAGAAATCCTATGCATTATGCAGGCTTCTAGAAGAGATGTTTCTGAGAAAACTGGGTTTCAAAAGCAAACCAGAGTTTGAAAATGTCAAAACATAAAACTAAAAATCTCACATCATTCTCATCGCTTGCGTCCAAAAAAGCCTCGCTGCACATCTGGAGTCCAACCCAAATAAACGCTGACCTGCAATTCGTGAAAAGAATCGATCTGATTAGATCGCGTCGAGGAGAGACTTGTTCTTCTGAAAAATAGAAAAATATTGTCATCAACGTTAAAATAATATCAACTGGTAGAGGCGAAGAAGAAAAGGTCAAGGCTGAGTTGCAACTTGAGCTAATCCACATTACCAAATCTAATCCACCACGTTTATGATCCAAAAGGAAAAAAAAACACGTGGTGGGTCGCCCAAAAACGCCACCTTTAAAGCCACCACTTCTAGAAGGAACCCCCGGGTTTTAAACCCCTGCAAGTATTGCTCAACCTCGTTGGATAGCATTCATCTGTCCATCTCATTTGATCCATCCCAGGTCAACCAGAACGGCATGTAAGGATCTTAGAAGCCTGCAACTCATCTAATGTTTGCCCATATTTCTGGATAAGAATAATAATGCTACGTGTAGTTATCGATCTTAATGGTTTTTATACGCTTGATTATAAAACGGGTAATCTATTATTTTATTGTTACGGATGCTTTTGTAGAAAAATAGTATGTTAGACAAATCTAAGAAATCTAAAAGATTACTTTCTTATGTTAATCTTTATTTTAGTTTAGTGAGTATTCTGGTAATTTTGCAATTAGTCTGTCAGATCTATTTTTCGTAATTAGTCAGTCAGATATATTTAGTCTATTTAAAGGATCTTAGCCCTTAGAATTTAGGAATCAATCAATTAACCGATTGAGCAGACTCAATGATTTGAAAGCATTGGCAAGATCTTGATCACCAAAAATGGCCAGGTTGTTCATCGGCTCCGAACGCTTATTATGTTATTTTAAAAATAAATATTAATTGAATAATATAATGCACCCACCCCCCATGATTGAATTATATTATTAAATGCCGATGAAACTAAGGGTGTGCATAAACGAATCTGCGCCGTAACAGTTCATGTTACGGTTTCGGGGGTCATAAAGTTGTGAAAATTAGGAGTAGACACAGTTCGATCTGTCCAGCCTCGTTCTTAAAAAAGAACAAGAACTGATGATTTTGGATTTTTGAAATTAGAATCATAACATTAAATGCAGTATTTTTTTAGTTTTATTCTGATTTTATTTTATTTTTTGCATTTTTGTGTTTGAGTCAATTTTAGTTATTGATAAACCGGTTCGGGTCGAGTTTTGAATTTTTAAGTCATTCAAAAAAGCTTATCCATCCCAATAATTAATATAAAATTAAAACATAAAAGTAAAATATATAATAAAAATTAATTAATTATTTATTTTTCTAATGTTTTGATTAAATATTGCCAAAAATTCTTGCTTTTATTTATTTTTTAAAATTATAAATTAAAAACAACATAAAAATCAATTTAAAATGCATTTTATTTTAATAATTTAAATTAAAATATTATTAATTAAAACAAATGAAAAAAACATCAACCTACCTAAACCAAACCGAAATTTGTAACGTAAATGAAAACAAGAACCAAAAACCTACCTAAACAGAAATGACCAGAACTTTGCTTTTTCAGATTTCGTGAAGAAATTCAATTGATTTAGCAATGAAAAAAGAACCAAAGTTGGTTTGTCGTTGGATAAAGCAGATAGGCTTGAATCTGATTCTTCACTTGAAGACGTAAGGCTAAACCAATCTACTACCCTCCTAAAACATTACAATGTTCATAATGTTTGGTCTATTCGGTATATTTTCCGCTCCATATTAATCGTTTCGGGAAATTCGGGTGAATTCAAAGTTATGCTAATCGATCGGATTCGTATCGGTATCGACGATGGCTTCGACTCAACAATGAAAATTAGTTGCGAGAAGAATCCGAATAAGAAAGAAAAGAGGACTTGAAAATTTCCTTTTTTCAAGCATTAAGTAGTAGAATCTAGCCACCATCTATCCCAAAAGCTCAGAATTTTCCTTTTCATATGTTCTTATCTTTAAATCACATTACCATATCCGCGTCTATTTATCGAAAATACTCGATTTTCATACCATGTCATCGACTACGTAGTATAAAATTTGCATGTATCGTGTCGAGACTTCCGATCGGCTGCAGCTGACCTCCGCTCGACGCCTATTATGTTGCTCGGTTTTCTTGATTGTGTGCATAGTAGAATAATCACTTTGAACACCAAAATTCATGTGCATATTTGACAACTCAATTCACATGAATTCACCGAGAAAAATGAACCCTGCAGACGATCCGTAAGCTAGTCAATCAACCCGAGTATTCCTGCTTCTAGTGTTCTCTGGTTAAACTTTCCATCCAACCAGTTCAAGAACATTTTTTAAGTGATCTCATCTCCACATAAACAAACATGGATTCATGGAGCCACATCGTATCAGCATGAAATGGAAATTCGAAAATTAAGAGAGACATAACGAAGAACATGCACAGCTTGTTCGTTCGATCGTTAAATTGAGTTATCGAGAAAAGAGAAGTTATTTGAAAACTCTAGCTGGAATTTAGAATAGAGTAATTCAGATTTGGATGGAACCAAACTTGATTAGAGATAGATAATACATCTCAAACTATTACTAAAAAGCTGCAATTCCTCTACATAGCCATCTTATTCATCAAACATGATATTAAAGCATCAAAGCTAATTAAAAGACTGATATGGCTTCAGCTTTGGACTCAGATTGCCACTAAGATGGAGAGAAATGACTTCATTTGTTGATCCAACAAGAACTCCATCGATAAACACAGCCGGAACAGCCACCTGGCACCCCATACTCAGCAAAGCTTTCTCCATTTCTCGGCCATCAGGGTCTTTATCGATCTCGTAAATCACTGGCTTCACTCCAAGCTCTCGAAGTAAAATATCGACTGTGTAGCACAGGCAGCATGAGCTCTTTATGAACATTACCACTCCTTGTCCTCCAATCATTTTTGTCACCTTATCCATAATATTATCGTGCAATTCGACAGTCGACCCTTGAAACCTTTGAATCGAGTCCAAATCGAACTCGATCCAATGATGATCGGGATCTAACGAATAGAAGGAGAGTAATAAATAAGAAAAGGGTTTGAAGCTTTAGGCTGCTTGGATCTATTTTCTCTCATTATAGCCTTTTTATATGTAAGGACAGCAAGCTAGAATATGCAGAAGATGACATTGTTCTTTGATTAGATGACTCAAATATTACTATTTTTTACATTTATCAGTTGTTATTGTTAGATTTTTTTGGATGAGTCGACTTGGCTACGTGTATGGCCTATCGGCCATTTCATCAACTTTTTCGTAAGTGTCCGAATCAGAATATAACATCTCGACAGTCAACTAAGCAGAAAAAAAGTTGAAAATTCATGACAATTTTTACCAGATTCTCATAATCTCCACCTTTGAAACATCATACCTAAAGCTCAGAGGCTTTGATTCCGTATGTCGTGCCCACCCTGCATGATTCTCCTCGACCAATATTATCTTCTTGTTCCAATTGCTTGGTTACTTTGATAATGATCAAAACTAGCAATTAAAGGCCTTCCCGGCCATCGATTGGACGAAACCATGTACAGATTTTTTCATACAGCAGCATGCAAAAAATTTTAAGCTAATAGATATGGAGGAATATATGAGGGTAGTATAAGAAAATGACTCATCATCTTTAGTCATCCTTTATCCAGAGAATATTGCTCATGCTTACACTACAATAGATTTTGTTTTTTTTGCTTCAAACTTCCATCCGGATCTGACCGTTTTCTTTTTTCGATAACATGACCTCCTCGATAATCTGCGGATAACTATGAATTATATTTCCAAAACCAATTAGAAGTTTGGAGTTGTGTAGGTTTTGAAATTGCGATTATCGAATTTGATATCAAAAAATGAAAAACCAACGAATAGACTAGTTTGAGTTCATTACTTTATTTTTTTCTGAAAAATGTAGTAAAAAGAAGGCTCTAAATACAAACCAAAGAGCTGTAGATGTTCTTGTCTTTCACATATTAATTATTACAAGTAGTTTGATTTTTACACATCTGTATTTTCTAAAACCAGATAGCTTTAGCCTCTATCAGCATTTGCTTCAATGATCCATTAACATGGAGAGAAATTATGTCTTTTGATGATCCAACAAAGTTTCCACCAATGAACACGGCCGGGACACATGGGTTGCACCCCATTCTTCTCAAAGCAACCTCCATTTCTCGCCCGTTTGCTTCTTGATCGAGCTCGTACACTGCCGGGCTCGCTCCGAGCTCGTAAAAAAGTGTTTTCACGCTGTGACATATGCAGCATGAGCTTTTGGTGAATATCACTGCAGCCCGCTCTGATGCCAAGTTTCTCACCTTTTCCATCTTGGTCTTGTTTTTTTATCTAAAACTCAAGATGAAACGAAGGACTTGTCGAAGAAATCGAAAGAATGAACAAGGTATGGTTGGATGTGTTGGTTGAGGATTTTGTTTTGTGGACTTTGATTTCATCACCCTTTATTTATAATGGGGTTTAGATGGCGGTGGACTCCAAAAAACATTGAGAAAAACACTTGAGAGGATAAAAAAAAGTGAATGTTCTTCGAGATTTTCGGTTTGGATAAGAAAAATGCTTATGATGATTTGCTTGACAGTGACATCTAATGCTTCAAACAAGTTGAAAATAGAACATAACTCTGCAAGCATAATCTAAATCATCTTCTCAAACTGTTCCTACAATTATAATACAATGTTTTTCGACAGAAAACGCTTTCGGCTCTGATGGGTGAATCAAGAACCTGCATACAGTATTTACAGCATGTTCCTACGATTATAATATAATGTTTTTGATAGAAAACGCTTTCGGCTCTGATGGGTAGAATCAAGAACCTGCATACAGTAATTACAGCGTGTATAGCACCTCATTTCTTTACCATTTTTGCATTGAAGTGTTTCAAAAAGTAGCTCAAAAAATGGCGCAACGCGAGTAAGAAAGAATACGTCGGCACAATTATTAATTCGCTATCGATTTTATTATACTGTTCTCAGTTAGACTCGAGTAGAGATTAGCTGTTGATCAAAAGATGTGAATCTGTAAAAGGAGATTTACTCAAGTGGCTAATATGCAGAACATTTAAGGCTAAATACTATATAAAATCTACTGCATAAGAGAAGAAAGGATTGCATTATTGCCAAATTCAAATCAAGCTGAGATTCAACTGAGAAATTGGAAGTTTTTTTTTATACCTTTTTAGGAGTGGCTGATGTGGAGAGAGATAAGATTTTATCCACTTTCTTCATCAGTCCCCATCAAAATCTGGGCAACCTCAGATCCAAATGGTGAAAAAGGAAGAAAATTTCGGAAATATTGAGATAAAAAATCAATTTTTTCACAGAAATATACAGAAAAACATGTTTGTAGGATTGAAACAAAACATATTTTTATGAATAAACATCTCTGGATACATTTGTTTTCTAAAACAATAGATTGTTCTTCACTGTTCTTTCTATAAGGAGTAACTTTTTTATTTTTTGGAATAATGATCTCATACTGAGATTNAAAATGGTGAAAAAGGAAGAAAATTTCTGAAATATTGAGATAAAAAATCAATTTTTTCACAGAAATATACAGCAAAACATGTTTGTAGGATTGAAACAAAACATATTTTTATGAATAAACATCTCTGGATACATTTGTTTTCTAAAACAATAGATTGTTCTTCACTGTTCTTTCTATAAGGAGTAACTTTTTTATTTTTTGGAATAATGATCTCATACTGAGATTATAATGCATCTTCTGAAACCTCCCCACCCCTGCTCTAGAGTTTCATAGGGGAATCTTAGGTAGACATGCATCTTTTTCTTTGTTTCTTGCATCATTTTGCAAAAGTAAGAATCCACAGTCTGAGAATATTCTTCTTGTTTTCTGTCATGTCAATTTGTCAGCATAAATTCATCATCATCATCATCATCACATACATACATACATACATGGTCTCCAAACTCTGAAATTGAACAATAAATCCAAATATATGAAAATTCACGTGGACACACCCTTTCGACCAAAATATAATATTTGTTTTGCCATTCAAGTTTACGTGAATTTGCAAAGAAAAAAAATCGTAAATGAGATTTGTGATCTAGCAATTCTTCTGATTCAATTTGGCAAATTCCAGGATTTCTAGAATTTTCAATTTAAGACTATCAGAGATTCAATAGGCAGAGTTTCATCGACCATCGCTCGATTTCTCCACGTGTTCTTATCGAGTTTTTGTGAAAATCGAGATAACTTTCCAATGAGTTATCGACTGCTGCTTTTTAATTTACGAGTCAGCATCATGAGTGTGCACATGATGACTACATAGAAAGATGTCATTACTTGAGAATAATTAAAAAGAATGGCCTGGCTTTTGAAGTACTCAAATGGGTGGATGATGAGGGAATGTCAAATACCAACTAAGTTCTCTGATGTGTATATTATGCTGCAATTTTGCATTTCTAGTACTTGTGGATATTTATGGACTATTTATATATTATAAAAATAATTAATGTAAAAGAATAATCATTTTTTGCCATACAAGTATAATTTATTTCATATAGTTATAATTTATTATAACAATTAAGCAATGGTTAAATTCCATTGTTTTATTCATTGTAAAGTTTTTAATTAAAAATGTAAACACGATGCACCATGCATGATCGTTCATTCAATCGAGCTCGATTTAGTATCGATCTCATTGTCATGATCCTCATCTCAGTGATTCAAGGTGAACTTCAATTTCAATGTGGAAGATTTCGATCGCATTCCACACTTGTTTTGAGTTCTCCGGTCGGTCTTAGGCATAAAATCTGTGTTCTTCTGACAGCAAAGCAGAACATAGATGCTCAAACCAAAATGCGGTGGAGAATTTACTGCAATGGAGTTTAATGACAGTAGTGGAAGTGAAAATGGAAGTTCAAATATCTAAAAAAAGGCCATAGCTCATGTTGCAGTTATCGGTCAGCCGAATCATCGGAAAACCGTAAAAAAGGTGCGGAGAGACGAGAGAAAAGAGATCTAAGAGAAGAAGGATCAATAGAAAGAAATGAACTGAACAAGTTCTTGAGAAGTTAGAATCAATGAACAAAAAAATCTCTCTTCTCTCTCTCATGAGGTTTTTTCCTCAAATTTGGAGAGTTTTTGAGGAAAAATTATGATCAATTGAACTGGTTGGAGGGAATATAGTGACCCTACAAAATTACACAACAGGTGTCGAGCCTCAAACTAATGGCTGTAGACCCTCTTTTCAAAATATTGTTCGATCGAATAATTTGACCCTTGTTATACGCGGGCAATGAGAACCTCAAGCTCAAGACATATAATATTGTACTTGAATCACCGATGAATATTACAAATGACTTCAGAGCCTGAGTGTAACCGAAAGTGTGGCCAGTGACAATTTCAGATCCTGAATGGGAAAGCTAATAGACCATCATGTGAAGACAATGAGAATCATAAGAATAAATCTAGGCAGATTTGACCCGAAACAGTATTGCACATGGAGAACCGGAAGACGTCGATTATAAATAGTAACTCTTAATTTTTTTCAAACTACAATTTTCAACTCATCGTGTTCTAACCAGCATCTAGAACCAGAGACAATAAATGTAAAGATTGAAAATAACTTATATTGAGCATTATAATAACACAAAATTTGTACACACGACTCACATAATCACGAGACAGAATGCCGCCATCGCCTCTGAAATATGTGTCGGGAATCCGAACTTGCCTTGCTACTATCAACTCTGAAGAGTCCATTAATCTTGCTGAGCTTCCTGGTGAATGACTTGAACAGCTTATTAGCAGGACTAGGCCTCACAAGCTCTTTCTTCATTGAAAAATGGTCTTTTTCAAGCTCAGTTAGCCTCATTCTCATTCTCGCAACTTCTAGCTTCAATTCACGGTTTTCCCGTCTCACCGACGCATAATTATCTCTCGGAGAAATCGCTCCACTTCCTCCGCCACTGCATGATCTTTGTGGGAATTTAGAGCTGTTCATCATGCTGAAAAACGGCTGGCTTTGGCCCCCGTGTATCGCATTTTTTAGCCTCATTTGTTCGAAGTATAGCACTTGAACTGTCATTTGGACCGGCAAGCGCTCGTTTTGGGCAGCATGGCTGCAGCAGTCCTGAGATAGTTTCTGACAATCGACCGTTCTTGAAAGTCGGTATCGGTCCGAATCTTTAATATCGGGATGAGCCTGAAATTGTAAGAAATGTTAAGAATATGCATATTGAAAAATGAGGAAGGTTTGGCTTAGAAACATACTTACTTTGAGAAAGATATCAACAGCTTTATACAATCCATCGCTCGATAAACGGTAATGATCCGGGAGAAGCTCTGCCAATTCGATGAATATCGAAGGAATCAAGTTGGAATCTAGAGCAATTTCAGCCAGATAACTATCTAATAACTTTGAAACTTTCAGGATCGAACTCTGCTCGGGTGATTCCGGGCTGTCAAAATCGCACGCCATTTCACTTTCGTCCCGGAATTGATTCTCTTCATCGCTCTCCTCGTCCAGATGAAGAAACAAGGTGAAGATTCTTAGCACGGATTCGGTGTCGTACATTGAATTTACACAGTTTCCATTTGTCTTTGATGGGATTAGAATGTCTTCTAGGATTGCCTGGTCCAGTTGGAGGCTGATCCGACGCTCCAAATCCAATCGAAACGAAGGAGCAGCCGAAGATGCGATGATCATTTTTAACAAACTCGAGAGGAACGCCATTGGAACATGATTACTCCTCGACGGGGCCGGAAGTAAGCTAACAATTGCTTCGATAACCGATTTTTGCTCCTTCTGTGATTCTAAATTTGAAATGCAATCTTTGGTTAACTTATACTCTCTTGCAGGAACAGTCTGCAGAGAAGTTTTTGCATAATTGATCAAGATTTTGCATATCAAATCCTTTTGAAGACCCTTCAATTTCATGGCAGATAGAACCCTTTGAAAGAAATCAAGACCGAGACTTGTCAGCGACTTCCCCCACCAATCGGACGGAGTTTCTGGTTCGATGTCAGAAATCGAGCCATAATTGAGCTTGAGTAGACCGGAGGCAAGCTGTTCTTTGCATGCGTTAATGGAGATTGCAGTTATAAGTTGATTCACCAAATGGAGCTCATCAGAAACAGGCCAAAGAGCTTCACAGCAGCAAAGAACAGAGATTGAGCTTGATAAATTTGTAAATACTTCTTCTCTTAAATAAGATTCTGTTCTTGCTTTCAGGTTTTTCTCAGCCAATTCATCTGTCATTTCAAGAAAATGTGCAATACAAAACAGCATAGCAACGTTTGAATTGGTGATCTCAACGTTTACTCCATAGCAGAATTTCGCAGCGAGCTCGAACGCCTCCGGTCCACCTGGCACGGACGAGAGACAAAGCCGAGAAATTCTCGAGTCTTTTGCCTCCAAAAGTAGTTTTCGAATTCTTCCACTTCGAGAAATCACGGGAAACTACACAAAAAGAAAATCATAGTCTAATCGTATTGAAGAATGAGCACAAGTTTCCGAGATTTGGAAAAAGTATTTACCTTGTGAAGTGCAAAGCTCGATGTTCCAACTTCGATAATCAAATCGCTCGAAATGTCGCATATCGACCTGCAAAAACACAGAACAAGTTGAAGCTACAAATGATAAACTATAGTAAGAAGATAAACAATCAATGGAGAAACACATACATTAGTGCAAATCGTTAATGCATAAAATTCAGCTCTGTTCTTGGAGCTTCTTGCACAGATAAGAACAGGAAATTCCAAAAACTCCATTTTTAACAGCTCAAACAAAGACCATGGTGGCCCAATGAAAATGATGACTATTCAATTGCAGAACTAACGACACAGAGCAATTAAAAGACATCCTCCACACCTCAAGTTCATCAAAAAATAAATTGTAAATCTTAAGATCTTCTTTGCCTTTTATTTACGCAGGTTGTGGCCAATTTAATGAGTTGAAAATGATGGATTCATCAAACTCGATTGGATCTCTGACAAATTCAAATCGAAATCCTTTGTTTTTTTTCCTTATTTCACATACCAAATCAAGACTGAACTGCTAATTCCTGTTCTTGATTTTTTTTCAGCAGTAGATGAGATTAAAGACAGATTTGGAAGAGATAGATGGGCAGAATTTAAGATTTATCCTCATTTCTATGTCAATGCTGGGCTTGCTAGAGGGACCCAGAATGAAAAAGGATTACATTATTACACAGAGAACATTAATGGCTGCCCATATTTGAAGAAGACATTAATCTGCAAAGCTCGTGGATATGTCTGGTTTTTAGCTTTCTGAATGTCAATATAGAAGACGTGTATGAACAGTCATAATCTGAGGTCTATTACACTACAGATATTATTTTCGTTTAGTCCAGTAACATTCTTATTCGACAGAAATTAAAAATCCACCAGAAAAAGATGAATGAATATGAAGAAAAACATCGACTTGCCTGCAGCCATTGATATCTCACGTAATTTCCAAACCAACCCAGAAAAGAAAGAACACAAAAAAGGACAAACATTAAGGATAAAAAGCTTGCTGTCATCGTCATCCTCGAAGATCTTCTGAGAAAAATAGGCACAAAATGAAGTTCAAAATTACCATTTTTTACCTCATCATAATCTCAGTTCTTCACCCAGCGATTTCAGAACTCGCCCATTTTTTTTTCCGGAGAATCCAACCTTCTCTTTCTCTCTCTAAAGGGTTAGTAGTGACCACTGATGATGATTTGAAGCGTTGGCTTCTTGTTTAGAGAGAGGAGAGAGACATCTCAGAAAATCATGGAGTATTTGCAGAGATTTCGCAGGACCACATCATTGTTGGCGACCACCCAGATGAATATTCTACTAACAAATTAAACCACGTCCCATGATTATTCTTCATGCTTTATTCGAGAAACAGTTGAAGAAGCAGAGCCCAGAGACCCGCCCGACCATCGCCGCTTAGAACAAAATTACAACAAACTCTTCTCGTTTCCCAACCATTTCGTCCCATTTTTCAAACTTTTAAGGTCACAAGTTCTTGGATTTACTTCGAAATTCAAATGATTTCATTCAACTTTTAAAAACATTCTATAATTAAAATAATAACGTAATTCTCAATATTATTTATAAATTATAAGATTGATTAATTAAAAACTTAAACTTTTTGATTTTATTGATTGATGACTCATAATTTAACCTCCATAGATTTACTGTTACATATACTTTTACATTTTTTAATTTAACCTCCATAACTTAAACTTAAGATAAAGCATTTTTTGACATAAGATAGGAAGCTAAACTTGTGAATGTTACATTGAAATCATTCATAACACTTAGTTTAAAAAAACAAAAAACAAGAACTATGAGATTTTGAAAAAAAAAAGAATTATTATTTTTAAAATAAAGTTTTGAATGAACAATTAATGGCAAAGCTTGAATGAAAAAAAGGAATGTTAGGTGAAGAATAAAGAAAGGGACCATCGTCCATCATTGCAAATGGGAACAATTTGGTCTAACAATTAATTATAACATTGATTGAATCGTGTAATTTATTTCATACCCATTTGTTACAATCTTGTGTCCATATTTTCCCGAAAGTAACGATAGATTTACACTCTAATTCGATGAAATCTAAATTCATGTTGGACCAAGTTCTGAAATCCAAAATCTACTCGAAAATTTCATCAAAACCCTACCACTTGTTGTAAACAAAGTGACAATTATCACTAGAAGAAAGCAGGAAGAGCATAAGAATTAGAGGCATATTTGAGAATGTATAATTAATGAACATAAATCAAGGATGACCCACAAACATAATTGACAGACGTGGCTGACCATGAAACACAACACATTATGCAGATCGACCAAGTAGATGTGTACCTCTTTTAGCCTCGACCCTACTGGAGCAAACTATGAACAGTCTCGACCAAGCTTCTTTTGTTGACTTTTTTGTTTTTTCAGACTTCAAGTTGAAGAAAAAAGATCAGAATTGTTCTAAGATCCATCAATGGATGTAACTACATGTACATATTAACTGCATAATGAGGCATAGCTTTCTCAAATCATTTCATCGCAATGTTTGTAAAAACGATATGAAAAATAGAAACAGCATGAACAAATTATCTCAAAGGCATAGCTTTCTTCTTGCTTCACTGTACTCCTTCGTAAGAACTTAGAATCATGAACATCAACAGGCATGCCATTATGACATTTGCGAGTTTTCAAAAACAAGTCTAAGTACTTTTCGGAAAAAGACCTCCAACCTCTTTAAATCTCTCAGAAAGACTCTCAAGAACCAGCTCATCAACAATAAATAAAGATTTCATACATGAATTGCGCAAACGCAGGAGAATTCAGACATAGGCAACATAATAACACGGCGTATTTACAAAGCAGAGTGGTTTTAATTGCAACAATGACCAGTATATATTTACACATAAGTTGAATAATTCAAGTTTAGGTCGTAGGATTACCTTAAATTTGAATGCTTCAAAGAGCAGGAGAGAGTCTTAAAGGGGATGGCTTTTGAAGTTTATTTGCGATTGGTGGCTATACATCGATGAAATGAGCACCGCATATCTTGTTGATATCCTTGAAAGGGAATGACCATTTGCATAGTCGTCATCAGAGAGACTAAATGAGGCAATAAACTGTGTCTGTATTGCAGGTCAGCGAAACCACACCCAAACAATAGATACAAAATTCCCACTAATTTGGTCTAACTAGAATGACGTGGCTCCCTGCCTGGTTGCGAATTTCTGCTGATCGAAGGAGCAGAACTTTGGCTAGAAAGTTGAACGTCTGATCCAGTCTGTGAGTAAATTAAACCAACTGTACTACTAGAGGTACTACCAGAAGAAGGCAATCTAGCTGAATATGATTCTCTCCTAGACGCTGACATCAGCCCTAAATTAAGCTCTGAAGAAGAAGATGAAGGAGCCAAAGTGGCCAACAGAGAGCCAACAGGATAAGGAGCAACAGGCATGTCAATGAGAGATGGGGCTGATGGACTGTATGTCATTGTCCCAATGGGATGATCAAATTTACAGGTAGATCCGAATTTGCAGTGGCCATTTTGCAAGTAAAATGTACAAGCTTGCACCCCCTGCACATTACAGATACGAACGAGAAACTGTTGATAAGTAAGCATTTTAAATTGGCAAGGCACTGCATATCGATATTTGCAGGTGTAACTAAATGAGTAAACAGTTATCAAGGAAACAAAAGCGTAATAAGGAGCATAGAATACAATCAGAACAAAATTCAAGAAAATAAAATGATACATTTAAGAATATGCGGATAAAATCCATGAGCTTCCATGATAAGATGACTACTTAGCATTAGAAGATCCTTAATGATTCACAATTGCTCAAGAGAAGGTGGATAAGTAAGCTTGAGAAGAGAAGAAAATAACAAGCAGTAGCTATATGGGTAGATCCTATCTATCACAACCACAAATGGAAGACATAAAGGGGTAACGTTTTTATAATGCAAAAGAAAATATACAGAATCTAATGACATCTCAAGGGCTAATTTATATTAAATACGCAGACATCATAAACTCAATACACTCAACATAAGTAAATGCACTACTATAGTCCATCATAAACTCAATGGCTCAACAGAAAGAATTTTGGAATTTAATAGACAAATATGGTCATACAGACTCTAAAGAACATTAATGATGTCAAATAGAAAAACCTCCAAATTAAAAAAAGAAACATATCTCCACAAAAAAATAAAAGAAAAAAAACATGCTTTTGATGTGGACCAAACAACAAACTCCATTTTCACAATGAAGAAAAACAAACATTCAAATAATTTATACCGGTCGCAAGGGAAGGCCAAGTGGGCTAAGAGCACAATTTGTCCTCGGAACAATTCGATTGTGAGGATGATGATATCGGCAAGCTGCCCCAAACTTGCAATCACCCGTTCTTATGTAATATTGACATTCTGGCTCACCAGGTCTCTCGGGAAACAGCTGCTCCCTTTGATTACCACTTGAAGGAGCAAGTGACAGAGGAAAAGAGGGATAGGGTCTTGGAAGAGAGGGTGTTGCAGAAGACAGTTGGGCTAAGCCATAAACCGAAGATGCACCAACAGTGGGTTGTGCACCAGGAGATAATGCAGGGCTTACAGGTGCCTGATTCAATGAAATGAAGAAGCAATAAATATCATTGTACTTTAAGAAACACGTGGATAAAAATATCCTATATCACACCGAATAAGGACTCCATCCTTGAATTGGAACAACTCCTGGTGGAAGCAAAACAGGACCATATGTCCCTTGTACATAAGACCCAGGTAAGAGAGGTGGCCTGGCTACCCTCAAGCTAGTGGATACCACTCCATATGGGTCGGTCATTGGAACTGAAGGAGACTGCACTGGTGGATAAAACTGAGGTGCAGGGGCTTGTGTGGATGAACCAGCCGATTGAGGATGGTGGAATTTACAAGTTAGACCGAATTTGCACTGCCCCGTTTTCAAATAGTAGGAGCATTCTCTTTCACTCTGTTGAAGCAAATAGTTATTTCATATGTTAATAAGCATCAACAAAGTAGTACAAACTGAGAAAAAACCATTAAGTTCATACCGGTCGAAGTGGATATCCATAGATATTAAGAGGAGCCTGGCTAAGGGATCCACCACCATGTTTTGGATGGTGAAACTTACAGGATGCCCCAAATTTACATGTCCCGGTTTTTAAGTAATACTATAAAACAAGCAAACAAAATCAATTCTTTATATGGAATGAAACTGATTTATAATCATTATGCAATTCAACAAGATAATAAGATTAATAAGGGCTCTCAAAAAGTGGCAAATAAGCACCAGAAAACTACTATCTCCTAACAAATCAATCAATTCCAATTACCTGGCATACTGGATCTCCTATTCGTTCCGGGTAATCCCCAGAAGCTCTTACAGCAGCTGCAACCTGCAGAAATAAGCCAATTACAGCTACGAGCCCATTTTTAAATTTTTTGTCTATTCTCAAAACAAGCTAGTTAATCATGCCTAGATATGTTCTTCTTTTGAAGAAAGAAAAGAAGTCTTCTCCAATATTATATATAAAAATATTATAGTTAATATTATATACTTTCCACCCTAGATCATTATCAGGACACACACAAGTATGAAGCCTCCGGCAATAATGAGAAAGACCTCACATAAATCCTGATTAACCAGGTAAATTACATATCAAATTGGGAAACTCCTTCACATAAATCATTGAACTTATGCCTCCACTGGTTAAATATGAAGCTCAAGTAAACAGTCAATATAAAGAGCCTGCAGAACAAAGCCGATAAGCGATCCAATCTGATACGATAATGTACAAAGAATTTACCGCCACTCGGTCAGGAGGATGATCAAAACGGCATCTGCTTCCATATCCACAGAACCCAGTTCGCATATAATACACACAGTTAGGTACACCAGGACGCTCAGGATACGAATCTTTACTTGTCAGCCCCAAATGCCAAATAGATTCTACATTCCACAGAACACAAATTATTCCCAAACACGATCACGTTAGAACATTGCGGAAGCCCAAGAAAACCAACATCAACAGAAACTATACAAAGATCACTAGCAAACATAATATAAGAGAAATGCAAAAACCTTCGAGGCCAGTTTCCCCTCCGCCCGCACTCCATTCCGGGTGCTGCCCTAATTGCGACACTGGATTCAGTCCGTACATACCTAACAACTCCTTTATTACCCGTAGGGTTAATTTTCATCACATTACTGCCGACTCTACAGAAGAAAAAGAAGCCAGACTTTCTCAACGCATCTCCTGCGATAGCTCCGCCGGAAAGTTCGTCGGAACAGAACTACAATTCTCGTACAATCAAAAGTGTACAGCAGATAGACACCGAGAGAGAGATCGTGGCACTGGTGAATGGAACTCAGCTTAGCCTTCCTCCCTCGACAATCTCTCTCCTCCCTCAGTCTAGCTCGGTTTTTTCAGCTTTGCTTTTCGGTGCTAGTTTTCTACCCGCCAAATAATACGAAAAAAATCCGGTCAGGCTTGTAACGGCGTTACCGACAATGGATATTCTGAAAAGGACATAAATACCCTTGTGAGGGTAAATTTGTCACTTCGCGGGTGGCTTAAGAGTGCGATGGACTTTCTTTTTGTTATTTCTAAATAATGTGGGGGGTGTGAGAGACCTCCATAAACTTAGGCTCTTAATTTGTATTATTATTTAATAATTTGAGATTAATTCATATTTATTCCCGTGTTTGGGGCGTTCAAAATCAGACAAGACCATAAAATCGAATCAGAATTGAAACCTTTGATCCGATTTTGGTCGGTTCTACGCCCATATTGATTTTTTAATGGCCCGACCATATGTAATAGAAAGACCAAAATTTGACCAAGACTCAACTAATTTATATGGCCTAGTTCTAGTCCGATTTTGTTTTTGTAATAGTCTGGTTTAGGTCGGTAAATTTTAGAAACAAAATTGAACAATGTGATCTTAATTTTTAAAAAATTTGGATCAACCCGGGCCACAGACACCTCAAAAATAAAGGGTACACAATGTGTTGTGTGAGATTTTTATACCAAAAGGCGAAATTCCTCGCTCTCATGGCCTTCACACCCCGGCTCGACAGTATGTGAGAGATGTGTTGTGTGAAATTTATTAGTAGGGTATGTGATACATAGCAATTAATTTAATATAATTGTTTAGTGTGTCGTGTAACATGTGGATTGGCATGGCAATATTATGGATAAATAGAGGGAAAAGAATGCACAAACAATGGTTGGATTGTAGCATATTCTCGCACATCTCTCATGGGTATATTCCTAAATAAATAACTCAAGAACATAGATTGCTAATTCAAGCATTTTCATTAATTTATCCAAAATAAATAACTCAGTACTTCTAGATTTTAAATTATCGTTTATAAATTCTATGAGGGGAGGAAGAACGAATTAGGTAAGGAATTGCAGGAATTGCACTGATTATTGAATTATACTAACACTATGCCAGTTAAGGGTGTCAATCAGATCAAATTGACTCGCAAACTCGACTCAACCCGACTATTAAAACATGATCAGATCTACTTTTAATTTAAAAAGTGATGCAAATTCAAATCGAAATAAATCTAAAATTTTAAGCCAGATTCGTATTTGATAAAATATAAGATTGGATTAAGTTCAGATCCAATTTTACCGTACCCAGCCCATCGAATTAAGTCGGATCAATCAACGAGTTTGAATTTTACAAAATCGAATATAAATCATAATCAAAATTAACTTAAATTTTTGGGTCGTATTCGATCGGATCAAATATACGATCATACCGACTTCGAATTTAATTTTATAAAACTCAATTAATCAATCTAATTTATTTATTTTTATCAAAACCCAATGAGAACCTTCCGGTCCCACATTATTACCATTAAGTTAGAAAAAAATGACTTTTTTTTTATTTCCAACAAAAAAGGGGGAAATCAAGAAGAATCACGAACCCTTCTTAACATCAAGTCTGGTTTCAATAGTTTCATTTTTAAAAGAGAATCCTTGAAAGGAAGACATATTCGGAGAAGTATAATTTGACTTTTCAATTCCGTTTTTAGACTTTGGATTTTCTAGAAATTGGATAAATTGAGTCGGAATTAAGAGAGTAATTAGATTTAATTAAAAAACGCGGCTGCTGTGGACCCCCAAAAACCAGGCGGGGAGAGAGAGAGAGGACGGAAGATTGTTCTAACGTCAGATGAAGTTTCAGCTAAAGGGTCAAAGTCGAAAGAGGGAGATCCAGAGTCTGTTATTCTTCTAAGGAAAATCAGATGGATTTTTCGTTTCTTTAGAAGAAGCTCGACTAATTGATGATTGGCTTGCTTGATTTTGCAGTGATTTGTTTTTTATTGGTGATCGGTGCTGATTGAGATGCTAATGGGGAAGTCATTTGGTTGGTTTTCTCTGCTGCGAAATGGGTTGCCAAGAGTTTAAGATTTGGGGTCTGTTTGTGTGTCGGAGGCTTGGTTTTTGACGGTCATCGGAAGCTTTTTCTTTTTACGGTACCTGTTTTATGATTTCTGTGAGAAGTAGGAATGGGAGTAAGGGCCTAGCGTCGGAGTTGATCGTCGGTGGTATTCGGAGAAATATGGAGGAGGCTGAGCTTGAACTAGGAGAGGCCTGTTCCTATCAAGACGATGGAGATTCTGATGCGAGAATTGACCCCGATGTCGCTCTTTCATACATCGTAAGGATTTCTAGGTTCACTTTTGGTTTTATTGTGCGTTTTTCTTGCTGAATTTCTGCTTTCAGATGCTCTTGCTTTAGATCCGAGCTTGAGTTTGTAATTTTGGTTTGTAGTCTTCCTTTTTTCTGTTTCGAGTGAAATTGAATGGAATTGATTGAATTTCGTTGTATGAATTCACTTGCTTTGGGTCTAAAAAATATGGAAAGTTGGTTTGTAGCGAGCATAGGAGATGAAATATCAGCTCTTTGTTGACCTTGTTTCACAGCTAGAGAATTGGTCCCAACTACTTAGAATTATTCATATGTAATTAAAGCTCATTTACATCAGTGTCAAATGTTAATTGTTAAAAGGAAGAGTTATGAGTTCTACCAATGCTTCTAGTTAGTAGAGAAACATGGGATTTTTGAAATAATTAAATCTATGTTTTCCTCCATTAAGTATAGATACATTTTGTGCGACAATAACCTTGTAAGCATATTCAAAGAACTTAGAAATGCAATATGAAACGTTTTAAACAGTGTCATAGGCTAGGAATTTAGCGCTTTAATCCGTGTTCTTGTGGATTGAACAATATTGCAATGAGATAACTTCAGATTCCATTGCCTGTTTCTGAAAAACATATTGAAGTATTTTCTAATGTGCAAGACTTACTTCACTTCAGCTTCAGTTGAATATTTATGAGTCCGTTTTTTTCCTGCTTGTATGGCCCTTTACTACATCATACAGGAAGAGAAGCTTCAAGACGTTTTGGGACATTTTCAAAAGGATTTTGAGGGTGGTGTCTCAGCAGAAAACTTGGGTAAGTTGAGGGGTATGTAGTACATAATTCTTTGATAATCTGTCATACTGAACTTTAAATGAAATAAATTATCTTGGCTTTAATACATCTCACAGGCGCAAAATTTGGTGGGTATGGTTCGTTTTTACCTACTGTTCGTCGATCTCCAGTTTGTTCTCATCCAAGAACCCCGCCGAAAGTTCAGAATCACAGCCCCCTCAAATCTCCTAGTAATATCCAAGTCGATTTAAATTCAGTAAGTATCTTTTCTAATTGATACTATTTTGATCATCAATACCTTGAATAGTGTTGGTTGATTGGATAACTACAAACATTTAAGTTGTTCTGCTATTCTCTCAGGGTGATGGTCATAACACTACAGTTTCTTCAGTTAGATCACAATCTGGGAGATCTGGACTGTCCGTTAGTCATACATCCCTGTCTGTGACAAAAGGGCCTAATGCGAATGAGTCAGTCAAACAAGAAGTACAAGATTCTTGCATTCGCAATCAAGCAATTAGCAATAAATGTGTTAAAAGGAAAATCAAAAGTTTATCTGATCATAAAACATTGAAGGTTCGAATCAAGGTGGGTTCTGATAGCTTGTCAACTCGGCAAAATGCGGCCATCTACAGTGGTCTTGGACTCGATGTTTCTCCATCGTCTTCTTTGGACGATGCACCATCAGACAATGAAGGGATGTGTCATGAGTTACAACATACCACATTTAAATCTCCCACCAGTATTCTTCAGGTGAAGATCTACTTACCGTATTTCATTAGTTTTATATATTTCAAGAAAAACATGTGTATTAAGAAGACGAAGAAGCATCTTTCACCTGATAGCGAATAATTTGAACCAACATTTTCAGATGGAGGGGGTATAATATTAATGCATCTGACACATAATTCAAATGTGGGAATTTATTATCTAAAAAGGAAATTTGAATGAATCGAATGAAAGTATAAGATTTTGTGATTTCTGCTTCTTCCAAGGAAGATACCAATTGTAAGGAGAATGAAGTTTCCACAATGAGTGCAAACTTCTTCTGGTAGAATGACATTTTTGTGAAGAATTTACAAAAGAAGCGAAGGGAATAACCGATCTAAAAAAAGAATGCACATGCAAATACTTAAGTTTCCACAATTTCTTTCCAATTTGATTCTATTTGTGTATTAGTCATCAAGTTTTGTTTGGTTTTGTTCAGATTATGACATCCTTTCCTATTCATGGGGGTCTACTATTATCACCTCTTCCAGTAGATCTTATTCACCTTTACGAAAAGGAAAGACGTTCAAACATTGTACTATCTTTTCATCCTGGAAGTAGTTCGGAAAGTGATGGATCTTTGGGAAATGGGAAGGGAGTTTCTAAGAATAGTCAACCGGAGAAGAAACTCAAGCCAACGAAGGTAAATGATTTTTCATCTGAGTTAAAGAGTGGAACTAATAAGGATTCTAAGAACAGTGCTGTGGTTATGTCAAAAAAGGAGCATGAAATAGACATTGATGCCTGTGAGAAGCTTATCTCAAATACATTGAAGCTTCCACTTCTTTCAAATCTAACCTCTGGTTCAGGAGAGAAAATAAATACAGTGGGTAGGACAGCTGGCACATTGGGCAAAGCCAGTACGGTTATGGTGCAAGACGTTATGCATATTGAAAGAGATGAAAAGGAGCTTGTAGAGCCATCTTCAGGGTGGCCTACCAAAAAACCGAAAATTGGTTCAGAAACAAAATTTTGGGATGATAAAAATGATACTCCTGTCAATGAAATTCTGGCCTTTTCTATTGTGGATGAGTATCAAAAGGAAGGTAATACTTTTGAATCTAGAAATGTCAACTCTAAAGGGAAAAAATTCAAGAATGACGAGCTTGCAAATCCTCCTAAGAAGAAGCCTATTGAGAAATTCACCCCTCAGCAACATGACAACATGACATGTACTCCTGCAATCGAAAACACACCTCCTGAAGGGAAGAATAAATCAAAGAGAAGTGATATTAATAGCTTCTTGGCTGAAAATGCATGCAGTGAAAGCTTGGATATTGTAGAACCCAAAGTAAACAGTTGTACTAAAGTGGTTAAACCTACTAATGAATTTGAGTCTGAACATATTAAATCACAAAAGAACTTGGAGAAAAACAATGATAGATATAGAGATTTCTTTGGTGATGTAGATGAAAAAGAGAATCAAGTAGATAGTTTCGAGATGCCTTCTGCAGAACGATTAAAGAGCTCTGACCGGATCGAGAAAGGTGCAGTTGCCTCTAATGGTTCATTGAAGGGGAGGCCTATTGGTGCTCTTTATACCACGGATTCTGTTGCTTTAGAAGACTTTTGGGTCGGTTGTGACACGTGTCAGAAATGGCGGCTTCTTCCGTTGGGTATATATCCCGAAAATTTACCTGAGAAGTGGATTTGCAGCATGCTCGACTGGCTGTAAGTTCTATTCTGGTGGCCTTTTTTGTTTCATCCCAAAGCTGATTATCTTTTAATGAAAAATGATAGTTTGAGCATATGATTTTATGGCATGATTTTGGCTTTCATAGTGGAGTAATCGGTTTAGGTTTCTTTGTTTTCTACATTTTTTACGCTTCTGTCTGTTAAACATGATGAACTCCTAACAAAAATGTAGGCCCGAGATGAATCGTTGTAGCATCAGCGAAGAGGAAACAACAAAAGCTCTCATTGCACAGCGCCAACAAGCTGCTTCTGCAATTGTAAATCACGGAAACTTAGTGCATGTTCAAGACCCCGTCCAAAATCATACAAATTATGATTTGCCTATAAATCGTCCAAAATCATCCAAAAATGGAGCAAAACAACTTATAGCTGGAGCGGGTAAAGGAGGATCTTCTCAATTGTCAAACATGACAAAGAAGACAATTCCGACATCGGTGAAAAGTAGAAGCTTAAATGATATGAACCAGTCTCCTTTAGGAAGTGAAAATGACTCTATGAATTCGAATTTATCCATTGACTCGCGTGTGGAGAAACATAGAAATAAGCACAAAGAGGAGCAGAAAGGCCTTCATCTCCATTCTAATGGCGGTAATGCCCTTAGGAAATTTGGATTTAAGTTTTTGTTTTAATTTTATTATTTAGTTAACTTTTTGATAAATCGTTCTACAGAAATCACCAAGACTATTAAGGTGAAAAGCAAAAGAGTTCTGGATCAAGGTGTCTCTGGATCGTCCAAAAAAATCAAGAGCAAAGGCATGGATTTTAGTGACGATCAAACATCAGATCATAGTGGGACCATTATAAAACTTAGCCATGGTTCAAGAACCTCTGATCTTAATACTTCAGTGAGAAAAGAAGAGCCTCGACACACTGATCAATCTTCTAAGGACTCAAAGGACGAGTCAAAGAAAAGACAACAAGCTTCTGTTGGGAAAATAAATGATGAAGCTATGACATCCTTAAATAATGGATCCCAAAATTATGTGGGTGGTGAAAGTACAGATAATATAAAAGAGAAAACTCAAGATTATGATTCTAGGAAAGAGAATGATTCTTTGAAAAGGGACAAGGGCACTGTGCATGCTTCTGTTGGAGCAACTTCTAGTGCATCAAAGATTTCTGGTTCACGAAAAACAAAATCCAGGTTTCACGAGGTGAAAGGCTCTCCTGTCGAATCTGTTTCCTCGTCACCTATGAGAATTTCAAAACAAAATAATAGTCAAGTAAGTAAGAACTTCACTGAAAAAAATGTCTCTGAAGATGGTCTTCTCTTTTCTACCAATAGTCCTGATCGGGACGATGATAGAAGAAGTGATAAAGCTCGAACAAGAAGGAAAGACAAACACTCTGCTGTATTTCATCGTGAATCCTTTGATTTCTCTTTGCCTGATGCTCCGGAGCAGGATATTGGTCATGTTAGAGTTAGTAAAACGAACAACCATCAAATAAATGGTGGGTTGGACAGGCGAGAAATAGATCCATGTCCTAGAGAACGAAGTCCTGCTTATCGATATCCTGATGAAAGCAAGCAAAACAACTCCCAATTTCATGCAAATGAGTTTCATTCCAGCAGATCTGGAAAGGTTTCATCTCCGTGCTTAAAGGATGAGAGCGGGAGCAATAATCTTAGCCATTACCATGTCAAAAGTGATTCTTGGGATTCTCAGAATGATTTGCATTCGAGTTTACCTCCAGCTAAGGATGGTAAAAATGAGTCCAGGAAGTTTAGGATCAGATCTGAAAAAGCTGAGGACAAGTGTGTCAATAAGAAAGATTCTGCCAATATACCGTCCAATGAGATCGGTGCAACTCAGCTGAATGTGGAGGACCATGTAAATGGTGCCACACATAGAAAGGATGAAATGTTCAGTTCAAAGCAGAATCAGTTCCAAGGAAGCAACTGTGAAAGGTCTTCAAATAGGATCCTAGATCAAGTAGAAATAGACTGCGATAGAGTAAAGTCGATACCATTACTGACCTCTGGAGAAGGACGGTCTGAGATGCTTATGGATTGCTCACGACCAAATGATGGGTTGCAAAAAGGAAATGCTGGGGATACTTCAAAATCTAATAGTGATTTGAAGAGCCAAAAGCAGATTAAAAAGGTTGATTATGAGAATGGAGTTCATAACTCGAGGCATACAACTCCTATTGGTCGTCGGTCCACTGATAATCCAAGTCCAGCAACAAGAGATTCCTCCAATCAAGAAGCTACCAATACTTTAAAGGAAGCAAAAGATCTAAAACACTTGGCTGATCGTCTCAAGGTTTATTTATGGAAAATATCTCTATTTATTGTCTTGCTTATTGATTTAGCTTAATGCTAATAAAAATAGTTATTCCAGAATTCTGGATCTAATCACGAAGGAACAAGGATGTATTTCAAGGCAGCCCTTAAGTTTCTTCATGGGGCCTCGTTATTGGAGTCATGCAGCGGTGGTTCCAAACAGAGTGAGATGATTCAGTCTATGCAAATATATAGTAGCACTGCGAAACTATGCGAGTAAGTCAATGAAGGCCATAGAGATGATTTGTATAGAAGTACATGGATTGTGTTTTCAATGGTTCTCTATCTTCTTCCTCTCGGGAAGTATTTTGCTGCTATAGTGAGTGCTTTTTATTGTTTTTGTGGGAATCTTTGTTTATGAAGATTCGAGTAGGCCCCTCTGACAATAAAAGGTTTTCAATATAAAGACTAATATGAAATTAAGAGAGATAGTTTAGTTTAATTCTAGAATTTTGAATAAGGCCCCTTCAATAATCAATGGTTGCAGTTGAAAGAGTAATATTAAATCAAAAAGAGTAGTGTAGTCATTTGACAAGGGAAGGACATATGAATAAGGTTTGTACTTATGATTAGAGTTATTAGCCAATAAGTCGTTTATCTCGTTTAGAGAGGAGTTGTCATATCCAAGAGGACGACAAAGATTTGGTTGTGACTGTTTTGTCTTTTTTTTTTCGTTAAATGTAATTGCTAGACAATGAGTTTACTTATTTGCTATTGAATTACAATTCTTTGTTTATGTTGAATATTTGGGGTGTATCATATTTTTGGGAGGGGTGTCAAGTAGATGGACTTGATTTCTCAAGCAACTAAATCATTTAAGAAACCCATTTATATGTCATTGTAATTGCTTTATATTGAGAATCTTTATAGTGAAAATTTAGTATTTGATGCGTCGTTACTCTCCATGCTTCTTTTTCTCCAATTTTTCAGTTTCACGTTCCCTTCTTCGAGGATTCTACTAGAAAGATTGGTTGATTGCTATACATAAATCTAGGATTTTTTATGTGGATAATTCAAATCGCAAATGTAAAAATCTATGACTACTTTAGAACAAATCAAGTGCTTAAAATCTGTTTGTTTATCTCATTCCCTTTGAAACGGGCATCTGATACTGTACCTATGTAGGTTTTGTGCCATTGAATATGAGAAAGGCAAAAATATGGGCGCAGCTGCTTTGGCATATAAGTGCATGGAAGTGGCTTATATGAGGGTTATTTATTCTTCACATAATAACGCTAGCAGAGATCGGAAAGAACTGCAAACAGCTCTTCAAATCATCCCGCCTTGTAAGTACGGTTGGCAAGGTCTGGTTGCATACACTTAACTGTCTCTTTTTTGCCCTTGGTTGTTTGAGTTTCTAGAATTCACCTCTCGAGTTTCAAAACATCTAAAGACGAATGAATGATATAATATAGGCGAGTCACCATCTTCTTCTACATCTGATGTTGATAATTTGAACAACCATACAACAGTGGACAAGGCTAACTTACCCAAGGGTGTTTGCTCACCACAAGTTGTTGGATCCCATGTCATCACTGCTAAGAACCGTCCCAACTTTGTTCGCCTACTTAATTATGTAAGTATTTCTAGTTTATGAGATATTTTCTAGGATTTGTTTGAGATTTGTTTTAGGACTTTGCTTTTCGAAAGGTTGCATGCTTTAGAAGTTTACTTAGGAAATGAGTAAAATGGTTTGCAGGCACAGGATGTAAGTTGTGCAATGGAAGCATCACAAAAATCTCGAACTGCATTTTCTGCTGCTAGTGAAGGAGAAAAAATAGGAGATAATATCTTGGCTATTAAGAGAGCTCTTGATTTTAACTTCCATGACGTGGATGGTCTTCTACATTTGGTACAGCTTGCAGTGGAGTTCATTAGCCGATGAAAAGGGTGTAGAAGTGTTTTGGATCTTGACCTCAACCAGACCAAAATTATTCGAATATTTTGTTTTGGGATGATGAGAAGCAGACGTAAATGAAAAGCAGTCCCATAACTCCGTGTTCTACAGGATAGGCATGTTATGAAGGTGGATCTCTCTGTCGTAGTTACCAGTCCGATCTGTAGATGATTCAGCGTAATCCAATTTACTAAAAGTTTCGGTAGAAACCAAGTTGAACTTATTCTAACTGGCTGGGATTATTCGGTAAATATAAATGACCCCATGATTATCTCCAGTTTCTCAAAAGCATTCGTCTGTTTGCTATGTCTTTGTTTCTATTTTTCAGTCCTCACATATTGATTAAAAACTTTGTTTATGGTTTCAGATGGTCTTCTGTTGTATCTTGTTCTTGGGACAATGTTCCCCTTGTTTTATAAATAAAAGGAAGCTTGGATGATCCAAATAATTCCACTGCAGGTTCATAATTCTCTACTTTTTCTAAGTTTTTGTCATTATTGGCTGCTAACTTCTCTTTTCTTTGCAGTGATTAGAATGTACAAATTTATAGCAGTTAAAGTGCCAAAAAGGGGGCTGGAACAATTTCAGGTAAATTACTCACAACCCTGTATATATTGAGATTAAAAGCAAATGTTTATGATGTTTAATCTATTATTTTTCAAATTTTATGAATTTCTTGACGAATATATCAATGAGGATGTTGTTGATGTCTTTTTTTCAACGTAGTTTTACTGATTTTCGCTATAGGCTGGGATATTTATGAGAATATTGTCGATGTATTCAACGAATGAGTCTTATAATCGGGACAAGCTGACCAAACTAAATAGGGCGGTCCACAGCTATCGCCTTGAACACTTGGTTCGGCTTGCATGCCCTCTTTTTTAATCGTTTGTGGTCCAATTTTTTTTTGGCCGCAGACCAACCGTCAAGTCAGTCTGATGGATTTGATTTCATTAATTTTTTTTATCCGGGGTGGATTGCAGTGGCCGATGGGTGCGTATGCATGCAAAAGATGAGTTAAAATGTTAAAAAAATGTCTCATATTTCAATGGAGGGATGGAGATGCTGTGTGAATGAAAAAATGGTAGGCTTTTATGAAAGAGAAGCTGATCAAATCTGGTCTTTTGGGGGTTTAAGGTTTTTTCTCAATTTCATTTTTCGATCGTATATTGCCTTCAATTTTTGCATTCTTTGGAACTTTCTGAATTGTTGGTTACATTATTCGACTGATAATATTCGAATCGGTTTATTGACTCATCAAAACGATACATATAAGTCTAACTATTTACCAAGTTTCTATCTTGTGGGTGCAGGTTGAGGCAGTTGTAGCCGTAGTGAACCATTCTACTAGAGAGAGAAAGAGTCTGTGTGTAAAATTTTGTAGTTTTTTCTTTGTATTTTTAGAGAGAGAGAAATTTGTTGTATACTTTCGATCGGCACGACTCTTGAGCCAAATGTTCGAATGTCGATCTTAGGACCCATAATTTAACATATTGTACACAGTAATATGAGATAAGTATCACTTTCTGTCTCTCTCTCCATCTCTCTCTTCCTCTCTGAAGAACAAATATGGTAACAGGTTTCTTCCCAGGAGAACATGAGCTCGGGAAGCCTTCTGCTGCCGAAGACAGGAGTCGAACGTCCCTTGGAAGACGACAGAGGTTGCACGAATCAAGAGCAAACGGTCCATTTTTCCATCCCTTTTCCCAAATTTATTTGATTAATTTGTTAAATGACATTTTTATATTGTTTATTGGCATGGATTTTAGAAACCCACACCGGAATCTATATTTTCGTTCCGATTTTAATTCGATTTTATTTTATATTTAAAAAAATTAAAATATAATGATAAAATATATATTTTTTATTATATTTAGGTCGAATTTTAAGTAATTAGTCAAATTTATAATCAATTTTAGTATTTATATCGGATTTTATTAGAATTTAAGTTGAGTTTTACCCGATTTTAGATTTTTTTTTACTCCGTCTCAGTTTCGATTTCACGGTTTTTTGCTCCTAAAGTTTGACACTAGCTCATAAATCATGGTTTTTTTAAAATTAGAACGATTAAAACTAGCGATTCCGATCAAGTTTACGGTTCTAGTCTAATTTTACCCATTGTTATTTATAATAATATTAAAAATAATTAAAAACTAAATATACATTATTTGAAAAATACATTAAAAAAAACACGTTTAATTTCAGCAAATAACAAGAAACATTCCCAACAAGGAATACTCCTTATCTTACCGAAACGTAACTGGATTATTACTTTCCAACTATCGAGAACCCCTAATCGTTCGAGCCCGTGCGCGATACATTCGCGTGACACGGCTCGTAACTTAAACGTCCCGTCTTAAAGCTCATAAGTCATGCCTACTTTGAGCATACGTTTACGAGGAATATCAAGTGAATCTTCGGTTTGCCGTAGATTTCTCTTCACAAACGTGTATGCATAGTCGATGAGAATCCTCTTCGCTATCCCGGCTCCTTTCCCGGCCACGACCTCGTTCTCTCCGATCAAATGCACCACTCCACCTTTCCACGCTTTATTCACTTCCTCGATCTCATCGCTCAACTCCATCTCCCCGTCTTCGGGGTTTATCAACCCACTACTCGGAGCTTTTACTAACCAAAAGTAATCTCTAATAAATTCCTTTAACTTTTCGACCAACGTGACCTCGAATGGCTCGGCTTCATCTCGAGAATCAGTGTAGCCGTATCGTACAACGCACCGAAACACGTTGAGTTGTCTCGGTTTGACTCTGCGGAACAAGAAACGCTCTTTGCCGGGTACTTTTGGAATCGGCAACGCCTTTATCGAGACGAAAACGAGAACCGAGTGGAGAACCGGCACGTTGTCTACATAATGCTTGAAAATCGGAGGGATTCCGTGTACGAGCTCCGAGTAGAATATGGCAAGGCCTTCGATTCTCGACAACTTGGAGTTTTGAATAATGTCCTTGAGCCTCGTAGGAGAAATCTTGTTCTCGAGCTCGTATTTGTATTTACTTCGATATACTTCGTTCCACGTATACATTATCGTCACCAGAACCAACGCGAACACGAGAGGAAGATATCCACCGGCCTTAAACTTATAGAGTACGGAACTTAGATACATGAGTTCCATCCCACCGATCACGACAACATAGAGCACGATTAGAGCGATATGAGTCTTCCAAATCATTATCATTATAAGAACTAGGAAGAACGATGTTAGTGTCATCACCAACACCACCGCGATTCCTGCATTTCGCATTAGAATTTCGGTGAGCGATTGAGAAATTCTAATCCTATCCGATAAAAAAACATGGCATCCGCTAAATTTACCGTAAGCGTTGCCGATGTTCACCGTCTCCTTGAATCCCAAAATGACGGCTAGACAAGCGAACATGAGAAAGTAATTGATCTCCGGAATGTACACTTGACCCTGGTACTTGTCCGAGGTGTGCACAACTTTCACTCGAGGGAAACAGCCGAGGGCCAAGGATTGTTGGACTATCGAGAATGTTCCGGAAATCATGGCTTGGCTAGCAATAATCGCCGCCAATACAGCCACTAGAAACATCGGCCAATACACCGCATCTGCACGTTCGATCTCGAAACTATTATACTAGTCTTGTTATGTTTATCTATTTTTACGTGTTGACATGTCAATGAATGATCTAACCCGGAATGGACTTGAAGAACGTGTCGAGAACTTCATCACTATGCTTGTGGAGGAAAGCCGCCTGTCCGACATAGGCACAAACGAGCGCCGGATACGTCACCGAGCACATACTTATTTGAACGGACTTCACTGTGAAGTGGCCAACGTCGGCAAACAAAGCCTCGGTCCCTGCTCGTGTTCACGAAGATCAAACTCGGTGGATAGTAAGAAACCCTAAAAAACCAAGAGAATAAGACTTCACCTGTGGTAGCAAGCACGACGCCCCCGAGCGATATCCAGGCATCCTTCTTGTTCCGGTGGAAATAATCGACGATGTATTTCGGGTTGATGGCTCGAATCACGGTACGGTCGAACTTGAAGAAGTTGAAGACTCCGATAGCTGCGATTAATGTGAACCATAAGCAAATGATGGGAGCAAAGGTGTAGCCAACTTTGTCCGTTCCATATCTTTGAACCATGAATAGGAGAATCAAGATGACTGCTGATATCCAAACTACAGCATCTGTGTAACAAAAATTAAATATATTAATTATTTTCTATAATATTACATTATACCGTGACATTTATCTTAATATAATGTTTTTGAACTTTAGTATACACCTTGTGTCATATCCGACTTGGCTTCCTTGATTCCCCCCACGGCTGATAAAACTACAATAAAATGAACTAAAATTAAAAATATGTCCATACTTTGATGCATATTTTATTATGGGTGGACACGGTCTGGTTCGACCCTATTTTATCCTAAAATAGAACCTGAATCAGAACTTATGGTTTCAGATTTTTGGAACCGGTACTGGAACCAACGGTTCCGATTCTATTTTGGTTTTAACTCGATTTTATTTTATCTTTAAAAAAAGTTAAAATATAACAATAAATATTTTTTTATTATATTTATGTCGGATTTTAAGTAATTGACCGGATTTATAACCAATTTTAGAATTTATACCAAATTTTATTAGGGTTTGTGTCAGGTTTACTCGATTTTAGAACTTTGTTTTCTCACGGTCCCGGTTGCAGTTTCACGGTTTTTTACTCTTAAAAACCGGCACCGGCCCATAAATCAATGTTTTTAGAAACTTAGAACTAAAACCGGATTAAAACCGACGGCAAACCCGAGATGGATATTGACCCATGCAGAAAGTTGTTCTTCCGTTTTCTTATCGATTATTTATTGTTTGAGGAGATTTTACTCGATATATCATAAAATATAAGAAATGAAGAGGGCGAACCCGAGATGGAAGGAGTGAGGATTCCGTCTCCGATCACCATCGACGTCCCGAGCATCGTCAAAAACAAGAGGGCGAGCTTGGCAACAGGGCTGTTCTCTAGTCTCGTCTTGAGCGTCGAGGCCATTCGAACACGGTTATTCAGGGGTTTTAGCTTGAACTTCGACACTTCTTGATCTTCCACTTGGTCGCTCGGTAGCAAACTGATTTTGGCATACCGGCACAATAACGAGTAAAGGGCGAACGTTCCTCCTGAAAAACGTGAATTTCTTCAAAAATATTATTGATTTTTCGACATGAGCAATACCATCTAGATTATTTAATTTATACGTGACAAATAAAAACATGTTAATATATAATAAAGTTTACTTAAAGCCATGCAAATAGGCTACATTAAACGTACCTTCGCCGTTATCGGTGGCCCTCAAGACGATCAAGACGTACTTAATCAGAGGGATCAAAGTGATAGTGTACAATATCAAAGACAGAACTCCCAAAATATCATCCTTGTCCTTGATCCCGTTCGGGAAAGTGCTCGCGTAAACGTACAACGGCGACGTTCCGATGTCTCCGTACACGATTCCGAGGCTCTGGAACGCCAAATGAAGTATCACCGACCATGCCACCGCCTTCAAAAACATCATTCTAAAAAATATCAGACGAGAGAGAGAGAGAACGAGAGAGAGAGAGAGAGAGAGAACCCCCGTGGCGGAGCGGCCATTGCCGCCGGCGACAGTGTTGGATTCGAAATCTAAAGAATCACGTCGTTTGTGCTCAGGTAAAGAAACATTCCTGCCATGAAGCCCATGATCTTTATCTCCATCCCTACTTCCTCCCGGAGAGTTTTCGAATGACTGCCGGACATCAACGTCGTTCTCCATTGTCTCGAAGTGAAGAGAGAGAAAGAGAGAGATGGAGAGAGAGATGAAGAGCGAGAAAGCGTCAATGGGGAGTCTTAAACTGTCGAAGACGGTCAGTGAAGAACGGCGAGGAGGGTTTGTCGAGAGTCTTCGGCGACGTAGGAGATTCCGGACGAAGAACAAGTCAATGATTCACTGTCTTAGTTTTACCAAGTAGTTATTTCTAATCAATCTTTATCCATATTTATTTTATACATAAATAAATAAACTATTTTCCACATCAAAGTTAATAATTAATGCGTCCAAGCTTTTCCGGCCGACGACGCCTCGTTGACGGAACAAAATGTACTACTCTCGAACTTTATGAGAACAAGTTTGATCGTTGTTAGAAGGTTCGGTCGACAAGGTCTCTCGATAATTACTTTTAAACTCTCGAGGGTTCTCGATAGGGGTGGACACGGGCCGGGCCGGGGCGATTTTATCTCGAAATAAAACCAAAATCGGAACTCACAGTTCTTGATTTTTGGAACTCACATCGGAACCAACAGTTTCGATTCCGTTTCGATTTTAAACTAGTTTTTATTTTATATTAAAAAAAATTAAATATATTTTTATTATATTTGGGTCACATTTAAGTTATTGGGCAAACTTACAAATAATTTTAGGATTTATATTAGATTTTATTAGAGTTTTAGTCAGGTTTTACTCAATTTTTAAACTTTTTGACCAACGGTTCCGATTTTGGTTTCACTGTTTTTATTCCTAAAAACCAACATGAGCCCATCAATTACTGTTTTTTAAAAATTAAAACAAAAATTGAATTAAAATCGACGGTTCCGAACTAATTCCCAGTTTCAATCCAATTTTGATCACCTATAATTTTCGAGTCAATTATTCGACTGCCACATTTGCTTCGTGAAGTTTTGCGATAAATGCGTACACTTACGTTCGGAGCGCATGAAAAAATGTTCGAGGATCTTAAGCGGGACCGTGATCGGGACAAGTAATAACAAATCATGTGCAATATTAGGTATTATCATGCTTTAACATTCTCATCATGGGAACGCCTTTGCATGATTTCAAACTTGGGTAGTGAATACGACGTCGCATTTACTTTATTCTTCAATAATATTATAAAATTAAATGCTCTGAAAATAACCAAACATAGTTGTTACTCCGATGTACCTTACAAAATATGTCGACCTAGATCTAACGAGGTGGACAGAAATTTATTTCCTTGTATAATTGATCAAAACCAAACTATAATTTAAAAAAAATCAACATGGCTAGGGTTGAAATTCAAATAATAATTAATAAAATATTTAGAAATCATGTGACACTAGGGGTGGGCAACTCGAACGGGACCTTAAGGATTGGTCCGAAATCGTAAGGTCTGGGCCGGGTACGAGTAGGGTAATAGGTAAACATATGAATTTTGGGTTCGGGTAAACAGATAGGGAGTCCGGGTACCGGGTATTGTTAAAATATCTGATATCTGTGTTTAATACTCGTACCTATTGTCCAACCCCGATTCGGGGACATCCAACCCCGATTCGGGGACTTCGAACCTCGATTCGGAACCATTATGAATTTTTCAATGAATTTTGGGTAGACCTAAAAATACCCGGATCTTACCCGGAATACCCGGATCCTAGGTAGGTCTGGGTTTCGGGTACTGTTTCATATTCGATACTCGAACGGACCGGGTATTTTTTAAAAATACCTTGCCCGTTAACTGTTTGCCCACTCCTATGTGACACTGATTGAAAAATTATTTCGAAAAAAAATTTAAGTAAACTTAGTATCGAACCATGATGCAATAAATTTTACGACTCGAGAATTCAATTCACTTTTACCGAAGAATAATGTTACTTTTATTTCTAATTCTACGATATATCGCAATATTAGGTAAAATGAGAAGGCAAACGTCATGATAGAGAGAGATAGCACGCATAAGCCATACTTATAAGAAGCATATACGATATATTTTCTCAATTAAACGGTATAATGTGTGTTACTACACGAATATACGAAAAAGATAGACGAAACACGAGTCGATCTTTCCTCTTATGACTTTCGCGTAGAACGACTATCAAAGCTCATAAGTCATGCCCACTTTAAGCATACGTTTGTGAGGAATGTCGAAAAGTTCTTCGCTTTGCCGCACGTTTTTCTTCAAGAAATTATAACCGTAGTCGATGAGGATCCTCTTCCAAATCCCGGCTCCTTTGCCGGCCACGATCTCGTTCTCTCCGATCAAATGCACGACTCCGCTTTTCCATGCCTCGTTCACTTCTTCTATCTCCTTAGTTAACTCATTCTCCTCCTCGTCTTGCTTCACCGAGCATAACTTTTCGTTGGTCGGAGCTTTGGCGATCCAAAACTCGGTAGTAATGAACTCTTTCAACTTTTCCACCAACATTATCTCGAACGGTTCGGCCTCATTTCTCGCATCGTTATAACCATACCTCACGACGCATCGATACACGTTAAGTTGTTTTGGCTCGACTCTGCGGAATAGGAAACGCTCTTCGGGGGGTACTTTTCCGATGGGCAACGACTTGACGGACATGAAAACCATAATCGCATGCAAGGCTGGCACGTTATCGACATAGTGCTTGAAAATCGGAGGGATTCCTTGAACTAGTCCCGAGTAAAATATGGCAAGGCCATCCACTCTAAACAGGCTCGAGTTCGAAGCAACGTCGTTGAGCTTTTGAGGCGAAACTTTGTGATCGAGCTCGTATTTGTATTTCCTTCGATAAACATCGTTCCATACGTACATAATCGCCATTAGAACAAACGCAAATGCAAGAGGAAGATACCCGCCATCGGCAAACTTATAGAGGACGGAACTGAGATATAGAAGCTCCATCGAACCGATTACGAGCACGTAAAAGATTATGAGAATAATCGGAGTCTTCCATATCATTATCATTATAAGAACTAGGAAGGTGGATGTTAATGCCATAACAAAAACCACAGCAATTCCTGCATCCATGCATTAGATTTTTCACCAAAAAATCAAAACTTTAACCTAATTTATCAAAAATAGTTTGGAAGGATTAAGCAAAATTTACCGTAAGCGTTGCCGATTCTCCCGGTCTCCTTGAAACCTAACGTAACGCCTAAACAAGCAAGCATGAGAAGATAATTGACTTCGGGAATGTAAACTTGGCCCTCGTACTTGGCCGAGGTGTGCACGACTTTCACTCGAGGAAAACACCCGAGAGACAAAGATTGTTGAATTATTGAGAATGTCCCGGAAATCATCGCTTGACTCGCTATGATGGCCGCCAGTACCGATACCACAAACACCGGCCAATATATCGAGTCTGCACGGGACTCGAGTTTTACACGATCAAATAAGCAAATCATTCGTGAGAAATAGTGGACGGGAAAGAGATCGAACCAGGAATGGACTTGAAGAACGTGTCGTGAACGTCTTCGTTATGCTTCCGAAGGTAAGATGCTTGTCCAAAGTAGGCACATATGAGCGCCGGATATGTCACGGTGCACATACTTAATTGAATAGACCTCACGGTGAAGTGACCGACATCCGCGAAAAGAGCCTCGGTCCCTGGTCTCGAGCACAAAAATCGAACTCCATGAACAAAAAAAAGTGAAAAGAAACCCGAAAACGAAGGGTAGAAAGAGACCGGACCCGTTATCGCAAGCACGATGCCCCCGAGCGAAATCCATGCATCCTTCTTGTTCCGGCTGAAATAATCAATGATGTATTTCGGGTTGAGGGCTTTGACCACCGAAGGGTCGAACTTGAAGAAATTGAAGACCCCGACTCCGGCAATGAATGCGAACCATATGCATATGATCGGAGCAAAAGAGTAGCCAACTTTGTCCGTTCCAAATCTCTGAGCCATGAATAGGAGAACCAAGATAGCTGCTGAGATCCACACTATTGTATCTGTGTAATAAAACAAATGTAATTATTAATTATTTTCATTAATTAATCTTTCCAATAATTAAATACCAAAAATTAAGGAGCTATATGATAATTCACTAAATCATACTCTGAAATATTAAAATGAACAAAGCAAACTCTGATTATTCTTGCTTCGAGATGCAGGCCCCGCGTTAGATATTTACTTGCACGATCCCGGTGTGATGACATATTCATGTTAGGGTTAATTTGGTTCGTGAAATTACTCGAAGCTCGGTGTCTAATTTGATTTTTACCCTAATGTTAACAGGAATAATAGATAATATAATGTTTATGAACGTGGACAGTTGTCCCCACAATATCAACCTTGGGTCATATCAGGTTTGGCTTCTTTGATTCCTCCTACAGCCGACAAAACTGCAATCAAAACAAGACCATAGAAAACATTAAATTCCGAACCATATGCTAAAGCTAAACGACAAATAATTGTCGCATATTTTTCTGCATTCCTTATGTCACATAAAATCAACGTCATCCGTGGAAAATTAAGGAGTTCGAGCCGTGTCCTTTTCCTTCATCGATGTCTCACTAAATAAGAATAACACGAACCCGAAATGGAAGGCGTGAGGACCCCGTCTCCAATCACCATCGACGTCCCGAGCATTGTCGCAAACAAGAGGACGGACTTTGCCAAAGGGCTGTTCTCGAGACTCGTTTTGAGCTTCGATGCCCTTCGGAGACGGTTGCTCGGGAGCTCTAGCTTGAAATTCGACACATCCTGGTCTTCCGCTTGCGAGCTCGGTAGTAGAGTGATCTTCGCGTATCGACACAATAACGAGTAGAGAGCGAACGTTCCTCCTAGAAGACGAAAATTCCATTACTCTTCCCTCGTCACGGTTCTAAATATTTGAAAATAAGGTTGCAAAGTCTGAATTTTTTATTATTATTTTATTTATTATAGTCTTTTTTCTCCATGTTTGTAGACTTATTTTCTCCAAACCAGCCACGTGGCGTAGCTAAATTGTGACGGGATAAATGCAAAATAAATTGTTCAATAAATAATAAATATTCCTTAAATTCATCAACCTAGTACGTTCGAAAAAGCAAGAAAAAGCGTAATTTCTTAATAAATTTAAAATATTGCTTAATATCTTATATTTTTTCTTAAATTCATCGACCTGGTACGTTAAAAAATTATGGTAAAAATACGTACCATCGCCATTGTCGTTAGCTTTCAATACGATGAGGACGTATTTACCGAGGGGGATCAAAGTGATAGTGTAAAATATCAGACAAAGAACTCCCAAAATATCATCGTTATCCCTAATGCCTTTCGGGAAAGTGCTCGCGTACACGTACAACGGCGACGTTCCGATGTCTCCGTACACTATTCCGATGCTCTGGAACGCTAGATGAAGTATCACCGACCATGCCACCGCCTTCAAAACACCGCCCAAATCAGACCAAATCGAGAGAGAGAGAGAGAGCTATAGAGAGAAACGAGGAGAGAGAGGGAGAGAAACGAGGAGAACAGAGAGAGAGGGGAAGAGAGAGAGAGAAAAAAAGAGGAGAGAGAGACCTCGGTGGAGCGGCCATGGACGCCGGAGAGAGAGTTTGATTCGATATCCAAAGAGTCATGACGTTTCAATTTCCGTACATGGATTTTCTTCTCATGAAGCTCTTCGTCTTTCTCCTCTTCTCTGTTTTCTTCCAAAGAGGGTTCCACTGATTCGCGCTCGTCAATAACATTCTCCATTTTTCTCCGGCGAGAGAGAGCGTCGAGGACGTCTTTCACCGGCGAAGTCTGAAGATGGCTGGCGAAGAATAATGGAAAGGAGGGCGTGTAAGTTATAGGGCAAGCAAGCCATGTGAGTACCGATCCACATCGAGAAAAAATAAGTCAACGCAACTCATTATTGACTCAAAATCCTTTTTTATTGTCCTAATTAACGTTAAAATAAAATAAAATAATTAGATATCATGCTTGTCTTTGCAAGTTAATAAACTAATTCAAAAAATCTTATGATAAAAATAAGAGATTCTCTCGAGATTCTTCGATTCCTTTTTGTCCCGATCCATGTTCGGTTGACCAGTTCTGTTCAGTTCGTCGATTTGCTAGTAAGTCGATCACTCTATATTTTTTCCATCAATCACACCGGAAATTCTCATCGGTAAAACCATTTTGTAGTCCTTTGGAATTTTTTTAATAACGGGTTTTTCGGCCTACGTAAAAAGCCGAGACCCGTCGCTCGTCGGTGCCAAATCCTTTAAATAAAGCAAATGTCGAGGGTAAATTTAACATGCAAGACGTCATCATCACTTGTTTGTGAAGTCGTGGCAAGTTTAGACTTCGTCGAAAGACTTTAGGGTAAAATTATGGAAGAAAAATCTAAAAAAACGTGACAAAAGAGAGGCCACTAGACAACAACAATCACGTGTGACACGAGGCATTATTTGCTTTAGTAAACTTCACAGGAAGGTTCATGTTTGGAAAAATAAGAATAAAAGAGCCCTCCTCGGGTGCAACCTTTTCAACATTTATATATGTAATATTAGGTCTTACCTTATAATCTTCAATAATTAACATAATTAATACTATGTACACTAGTATTTGCATCTATACTATACCTACAAACATACATGCCCAAAATCCCGGGAAATACGACGGCGTCACAGTAGATTTGTTCAGCCAAAGCTCGTCGAATTATCGATATTTTTACTATATTTTGTTGGAATTGAGCGTGGAGTCGGACGGCTGATCCGTTTCAAGTTTGCCGGACCAATTGTAAAATACAGACCGATTTTGGTTTTATCTCGGTTTTTTCTATATTTAAAAAAATATAATATATTTTTATTATATTTTATTTGAATTTGAGTAATTAGACTAGAATTAGAATTGATTTTTGAAATTATATCAAGTTTTATTTTATTTATGCTGAGTTTTATTTGATTTTGAGTTATTTTGACTCACGGTCTAGTTTTAGTTTCACGATTTTTAAAAAGCGGGATCAGTAACCGATTCAACAATCATTTTGGTTCAGGCTACTGTCTCGATCTGATTCTGCCCACCGAAATCAAATGAATATTTAGGTTAAAGGCTCTTAGATTTGATAAAAAAAAAGACCCAATCCAGGATTGAAAGCTAAACCAAGCCCAAACCATTTAAAAAACCCAAATCCAAAATCATGGTTCGGGTTTGGGTCAGTTATATAATTACAAAATTTTTGAACTATGAATTCACTTACTAGTTCAGAACCATAGTGGATTTTGGTTTGGTTTGGGTGGGTCTGGTTTGAGCTGGCCCAGATTAATTGGAGAAGAATATCAGTGTTGCGAATAGACAGATCTGTCCTACCACTTTTTGAACAAACTGCTTCGGAAGGCAAGGATAAAAGAGTAAATGCGTTTCCTGTCCTTCTCCTTTAGCTTCGTCTAGGTTACCTAAGATTCTTTCTTCATCTGGTCATCTTCTTCTTCATCTCCCATCTCCTCCTCTAATGGCGACCCTCTCTGCAGTTTCTTCACCTTCATGGCCGAACAATTCTGCTTCAGAACCTCCTAATTCGAGCTTTCTCCCTCACGCGGATCCATCTGAGCTTCGAAATTTAGATTCGGACTCTTCTACGCCGCAAAACCATCAAACCGATTCGCCTCAAAGAAATTTGCACGTTTCACACTCTTTCTCACCTGAATCTCCTGTGGTCCCTCTTTCTCTTCTTCATCTTTCCTTCAACCAAGACCATGGCTGCTTTGCCGTCGGAACCGACCACGGGTTTCGGATCTACAACTGCGATCCGTTCCGCGAGCTATTCCGCAGAGATTTTGATCGCGGAGCTGGAGTTGGCATCGTAGAAATGCTTTTTCGTTGCAATATTTTGGCGATTGTTGGCGGTGGTGCTGAACCGCAGTATCCTCCGAATAAAGTCATGATCTGGGATGATCATCAGAGTCGGTGCATCGGAGAGCTTTCTTTTAGGTCTGTCGTTCGCGGAGTGAGGCTGCGAAGAGACCGCATATTCGTTGTTTTGGAGCAGAAAGTATTTGTGTATAATTTCGCCGACTTGAAATTGCTTCACCAGATTGAAACGATTGCAAACCCTAAGGGGCTCTGTGAGGTTTCACAATTGGGTGGATCACTTGTTCTTGTTTGTCCTGGGTTGCAGAAGGGTCAAATTAGGGTGGAGCATTATTCTTCAAAACGGACCAAATTCATCAATGCCCATGACTCGAGGATTGCGTGCTTTGCTCTCAGTCAAGATGGACAACTTCTTGCCACTGCGAGCACGAAGGGCACTCTGCTTAGAGTTTTCAATACAGTTGATGGAACATTGCTTCAAGAAGTATGCTATTGTTTGACCTGAATTTACTTACGCCTGTAGAAATTTGCATGACATTCAGATTTTATGATCGGATTTCTCTATTTTGATATGAAACTTCCATTTCTGATTATCTATTTCAGATCTTGCATAGCACTCGCTGTAATATGTTAGTGAAAATTATCAAGACCAGACATATTACTGTTTTTTGTTAGTAGTAGAAAATTCTTTTATGAAGTGCTAGGCTCAGAGTTTGCATTGAATACGAGTCTAATTTGAGTTGCCTTATATAGTGTGCATGAAGAAGGAAATTCAGCGAAGTTTTTGTATGAAAAGAGAGACTAATGGCGAGAGAAATTTCCATTCGGTGGTATCTCATGTTTCTTTTTCCATGGCTTTTTATGACAATTATTCCCCAATTTGAGCATCTATTATTTTAGATAACGCAGCTCAATTTTCAAAATCTGAGAATCATTTGTGATTTTATAAACTCTGTGAATTGGGATGAACTAGGATTCCTCTTTTTCGTATTAGTTGATAACATTATTTCTTCAAACTCAAGCATAACTATCATTGTTATCTTCATCTTTGGACTCTCTGTTTACATATCTAGTGTTTGAAACTGCATTTTCAAAATCAAACCCCATGAAGCTTTTGCTTTTTTGCCAAATTCTTGTTTGCAAATGTTCACTTATAGTTTTTATCATTGCAATCTGAACTTTTAGCTTCATATTAATGTATCACATCTTATTTTAAGTTATTTGGTTGTTTACTTTAGGTGAGGAGGGGTGCTGATAGAGCTGAAATCTATAGCTTAGCATTCTCATCCTCGGCTCAGTGGCTAGCAGTCTCTAGTGACAAAGGCACTGTACACGTTTTCAGCCTGAAGGTCAACTCTGGATCTCTTGTAAATGATAAGCCACAGAATGTCTCTGACTCGAAGGCCTCTGTTGGGATACCAAGCTCATCGATTTCATTTATCAAGGGTAAAATTCAATCACTCGCTGCTGAACTAATGTTTCATTTTATTTGTTGAATATTAAACTGAGAACTTTGTTGAATCGTGATTTTTAAACAAAACTTCATGACACAGATTATTATTTTTTGTAAGATATTTTTGATCCACAATAAAATGCTGATCATAAAGACCGCTGACAATTTGTTTGATGTACTTAAAGGATTTAACAATACACATTGTGGAAATATCTAATGATTGATTGATTCTGAGCTGTGAATTTGATTACTAAACAATTGACTGAAAAAGATTGCGTAAGATCATTTGAAAAAATAGAAGGCTTTATTTATTATTTTCTTCCTATAAAACTCCAAATTATGTGTATCGATGGGTGGAATATGATTAAGATTTCTCAGCTGGATCACTGTTAGTTATGTTTTACATCAACGTAAGCACATATTTCTCAGCTAGCCTTAGTCCGAAAGTGTTGCTCATTGTATGTTCGATTAAATGTTCATCTCTCTTATCCCCCCGATAAGTCATATGGTATGTCCAGCCTTGCTTGTTTCAATCGTAGTTGTTAGCAATTTTGAATTTTTATCTCATCAGTGTGGGTCTTGCAGGCGTTTTACCAAAGTATTTCAGCTCGGAATGGTCAGTGGCTCAGTTTCGCTTAGTTGAGGGTTGTCAGTATGCTGTGGCTTTTGGCCATCAGAAGAATACGGTGGTGATTCTTGGCATGGATGGAAGGTAAAGGACTCTTAGTGATTTGGTCAAAAAAGTGTTTTGAAAAATTGTTTTTTTGTTTTCCGTATAAAGTGCGTCCGAAAACGGTTTTTCTAGCCAAAAACATGATTTCGGAAAGTAAATTTCTTGGATTAAAAAACAAAGTTGAAGTAAACATTTTGGATAAACAGCTTTTGAAAACTCTGCCGGATACACTGTTTGTGATCCAAAATTTGAGGCGTTTTCATTGTCGAAATGCAGCTTCTACCGGTGCCAGTTTGACCCGGCCATCGGAGGAGAGATGACTCAAATTGAGTACCACAACTTCATAAAACCAGTAGAAGGTTCATAAAACTCTGTTCTTACACTACAGTTCACCTGAGTTTGTAAGCTCTCTCTCTCTCTCTCTATAAAAGCCATGTTTATGTAAATTTGTGAATATCAGAAACACAATGAAAAATGCTACTGCAATACTATGTAAATTTTAAAAATTGGGCATCTTGAAGTAATTATAATGGAAGATCATCTTTAGACATCGAAAACCTGGAGAACCAATCATTATCGACTTAAAATAGTTTGATCTATCAGTCATTGATGCGTTGAAAAATGAAAATAATATAATTGACCCGGCTCTCGGGTTTGTTCGGTTCTATTTGTGCATGGGTTTTAAATGTTTGTTTTGGTTTTTATTTTACCATTTGGTTTGGTTTCAATTGCCTGACAAAAGCTGAATGAGTGAACCGGCCTCATCGATATTAATATAGAGGATCCGGCTTATATTAGAAGATATATGCAGAGATCGTTCTTAATCATACCGATTTGAGAATAGCTTTTCATAAAAGAAATTACAAGAAAAAGAAAATTAAAATATAAAAAATGAAGAAGAATAAGGACAGTAAATTTTTTAAATAATTGTCAGCCACAACTATAAGGAATCTAATCCTATCCCATAATGACACGTGGGTCCCCTCTTCCATATTTCATTTCCACTCTAGCCTCTCATCCTCTCAACTCTCATATTTCCCAAATCCATGAAGCCTCCCCACGTTCCCTCCGAGGCTTCTTCACTACGCAAGGAGTCGATCGGAGATAAACTCCGGCGAGCATACGAGATCGTGAAGGACGTGATTCCGGTGGCTACGAAGGAAGGTCGAACGTCGAACGGTCTCTTAGTTTCGAGAGGAATTGAGAGATGGAATTCGAGCTTTGGATCGGAAGATCCTATTAGAACTATGATGTTCTTGGGGACATGTTTCACACACAGAACGCTCATACATATCTAATCTGATCCGGGTTTGATCGGAGCAAGTAATAAGCTCGGACAAAGAACAAATCTTCGTGATCTAACAAACTGCGTCGAGTAACAATTTTTCATTTTCTTTTGAATAAATATAAAATTACTTGTCGAACAATATTTCGCACAACAAAATACCAATGAACCTACGAAATACCAATGCCAGCTAATGTAAACCTTTATTTGAAGGCAATACTTATTAAATTTAAGGAAAAAACAAATTAAAATGGATAAGAACCATTATAGAGAGGATCCGATCCGTTAAACTATGCAGCCCAGATCTTCATGGTATCAGTATAATCTTCCATCCTCGAGATATCTGAGAGCAATACTATCCTCGAGATATCATTATATCTGTTATATATGATCTCTTGTTTCAGTCGTTGACCGGCTTTTGAAACTTGGATGGTTGAGATGTGAGAAAAACCGGAGCGGCTCTGATAGATAGTGAACCAAGACTCGGAAGTTCGAGGCCAGCTATCCATGGCTGTTTCTACTCTTGCTGTGCACCATCGATTGCTGAGCTTCTCGGACCCAATACAAAGAAAGTCTCCATGGCCATGCCCAGCTCGAGGAAAGGCCACGACCCTTCTGAGCTCTCATGTGAAGACCCGTGTTTCTACAATCTACTGCTCTTCTTCTACTTCTCAGGCCCCCGATTCGAATACAGAAACTGCCGAGTCTTGTGTCAATTTGGGTCTCCAGCTCTTCGCTAAAGGACGGGTATATCTCCTTTGTTGCTCTGAGTTTGTGATTCTGTGAAATCTTGTATTCAATTGCCACAAATTGGATGCCTGCTGAAAAAAAATTAAATTCTAGTTCAGGTAGTTCATAGGATTTGGAGTTTATATCGTTTTGGTTTAGCGTTTCTGCAGTTTCACCAGCATTATTCTGATTATGATTGTTCCAATTATGAAACCACGTACAGTTCCTATAGTAGCACTTGTAATTGCATCGAAATTTGCATTGGAGCTCAAATCTTTCTTGATAGTCCATCTTAATAGGTTATCACAATTACAGTGAAAGCTCGACTTATATCAAACAGTGGTATAATTTTCATTGTAAATAATGAATTACTTGTGTTTCCTGAAGTTACCTTTAAAATGGAATGTAGAATTACTCGAGTTTATTCAGCTGCTCGGGTTCCGTTTAAGTTGACTTTCTGGCAAGTGGATGACGATAAAATGGATCGGATAAACTACGTTTTCAGGTCAAAGATGCTTTAGATCAGTTTGAAACTGCACTTGGATTGGATCCCAATCCTATGGAGGCTCAGGCAGCATTGTATAACAAAGCATGTTGCCATGCCTACAGGTAGTACTCTGTTTACTTCTTTCTCGGATTATAATTTAGAATGTTTTTCTTTTGTTGTTCCTGCTCTTTAAATTTGAAGCTAGTCATTGAACAAACAAAGTCTTAACTTTTATTTGTTTTTGAGAATATATTGATGAAATTAAATTCCGCTAATGGGCATATCTTTATTGATATTTGGAGGAAGAGGGGAAGGAAAGAAAGCTGCTGATTGTCTTCGAACGGCACTGAAAGAATATAACCTAAAATTTAGCACAATTCTCAATGATCCCGACTTGGCCTCGTTTAGAGCTCTTCCAGAATTCAAAGAATTACAAGAAGAGGTTCATTATACTATCAATAATTTTTATACTATTGTTTCATTTCAAAGCAACATTTTTCTAGAATGTCTTTCTGAATATTATTTTCGTGGAACTTATATTTGATTATTGTTTTGATATACAATCAGGCTAGGTTAGGAGGCGAAGATATTGGCTATGGTTTCCGTAGAGATCTTAAACTCATTAGTGAAGTCCAAGCACCCTTTCGTGGAGTTAGGAGGTTTTTCTATCTAGCATTCTCTGCAGCGGCGGGGATTTCTCTGCTTTTTACCATACCGAGGCTTTTTCTTGCTATAAAAGGCGGTGACAATGCTCCTGATCTCGGGGCAACTGCTGGAAATGCTGCCATTAATATTGGAGGTAATCTTAGTTAAGCTGTAAGGCCTTCCATTTTAAGCAGACATTACCACAAGTAAAATAAACTTATATTTTGAGAACATAAATTGATTTTTTGCTGGACAGCAGAAAAACTTAAAAACCACTATTTTTAAGACTCTTTTTCCTTTAAATGTTTTTCTAACTAATGATATTTTTAAAGATAAGTTTGTTTGTCCTTAGTTGATAAAAATCTTATATTTTATAGGAAAACTACGCAGTTTAAGCGCCTAATTTTGGAAATTGCAAAACTTGTATTTGTTACAAAATCGATATACGTTCTAATATAAACATATAATAAAATTCCACAGTTTCAAAGATTTTATTACTTTTATTTTTACATGGATATAAAGGAATGAATCATATCTGTCATCTTTTTGAAGTTTAGCTGAATGTTGGGTGTATTAAGTAAGATCGTGTCTTGAAATGATTAACTTCTTCAATCAGTTGTCGTCAGGTATTGTTGTTCTCGGGGGATTATTCTTTTGGGAAAACAAGAAAGAGGAGGAACAACTGGCACAAATATCTCGAAATGAAACTCTCTCAAGACTACCCCTTCGCCTATCCACCAATCGTGTTGTAGAGCTTGTTCAGCTTCGAGACACTGCTAGACCTGTAAGTATCAATTTTTTTCTTTTTCTTTTTTGCTCGAACTTGCAAATTCTTTCATCATATGACTTGTCAGCTTTATAAATGTCTTTTGTGTGATTTTTGTCAATTTTGAATAGTATAGAAAGCATTCATTATTTTGGGCTGAAATAGGCCTCTCGTTTTCCATTTTTGGATATATTCCAAACCATTAGAGTATTGTTTGGAGCGATTATACAGAGTTTTCCGATCTCTATGTTTATTAATGCTACGTTTAAGGCGCTGTAGTCTCACGTTTTGACAATATCAGTCATGTCATGCAATTAACAATAGAACTATTTAGAATAATAGATCACACAACTCAATGAGTATCATGTAGAATCTGAGTTTTGAATGCAAACTTAACCATGCTCTTCGATATTTGAGACACGTGATACAGTTACTCAGTCCAAAATTTTAGGTCATATTAGCCGGAAAGAAGGAATCCGTTTCTCTGGCCGTCCAGAAGGCCGAAAGGTTTCGAACTGAGCTCCTCAGACGAGGCGTTCTCATAGTTCCAGTCGTATGGGGTGAAGGCAAGGAGCAAAAGATAGAGAAGAAAGGCTTTGGTGTGCCTTCAAAGGCACCTGCTACTTTGCCATCTATTGGTGTAAGATAAATCAAAGGAGTTTTATTTAAGTTAACATAATATTTATGACTAAATTATCTCATCGAAGTGTTTTTATCCGTTAATAGGAAGATTTTGATCAACGAACTCAGTCTATAACCGCAAAATCAAAGCTGAAAGCTGAAATTCGATTCCGGGCAGAAGTTATATCGCCTTCGGAATGGGAAAGGTTACATGACATTCTTATTTTCAAATGCTTATCCTTCCATTCTTTAATTTCTTACTATTAATTCTTCTATTAATTATGAATTTCTTTTTAGGTGGATTAAAGATCAACAAGCCGCTGAAGGGGTCACGCCCGGTGAAGATGTGTACATTATATTGCGGCTCGATGGTCGAGTTCGGAGATCTGGGAAAGTAAGTTTACATTTTGAGATTGGCTTGCTCACAGCTAAGAAGAGAATTCAAATGATTTTACAAGTCAAATTGTTTATTTCAATCCGCATATTTCCACTGCTTTTTGACCTCTTCCCTCTCCTTTCACTTCCAACCGAAGTAGCCGATCTCTAGAAACCACCGGCCTCAATCGTAATGGTAGAAAATATAAATTGGAGAGATTTTTTCAACAAAAAAAGGTCGAAAAAGAATATTACAGGAGGCCGGTTAGAGTTAATTTTTTCAAGAAAATGAATAAAAATAAACCAATGTAGAAATTTTGTAAAAAACAATGCATAAAGTTTATGTGATTAGTTCTTGTGTTGGAATTGCAGGGAATGCCCGATTGGCAACAAATATTGCAGGAGCTGCCTGCAATGGAAGATCTTCTGAGTAAGCTAGAAAGGTGACGACCGTTTCTTTGCCTGTTCTTCAACCCAAGCACAATTCTTTATGTATAGCATTTTCATTTGGAACGATGAGTTAATTTCCTTTTTTGCAAAATGAAAAACAAACGATGGTATTCGAATAATTGGCGAACATATTCTAATCAGATCGAGTTCTTTTAGCCAGTTCTCGGGTCTGTCACTGAACATGTGGAACAACATCGTTAAGTTGAAATATCTAGAGATTTCCAGTATCGTAAGTCTCGAGTAGGTCGGAAAAACGGCACTTTGCAGCTAAAGCTAGGTCGATTATCCATGTCACGACGCTAAAACCATAACTCAATCAAGTAAATATCTGAAAAAAAGAGTTAATGATGCTTGAATGGTTCACATATTTGTCCTCTTTTGACCGATTAAACCAATTAGTATAGATTTCGAGATTATCCACGTGTAAAACATAGAATCAACATGGGAGTGGGACTAGACTTATATGATTAATTATTTTAAAATAAATAGTTGTTAGTTTAACTTTTATAAAATATTCCATCATAATATTAACTATCTCTTAATTTACTCTTCTAATAATCCAACATGAATTGCGTCGGCTGGATTCCGGCCAAGGGACGGTGCCGGGGATCCATCGCGGAGTGCATGGCGGAGGAAGTTGAGTTCCAAATGGAGTCGGAGACCAACCGGCGCGTGCTAGCCACGATGCAGTATATAAGCTACGATGCGCTGGACGCTAATAGTATACCTTGCTCGGTGACCAGCGCTTCTTACTTTAATTGTCGTCCTGGCGTCGAGGCTAACCCCAACGACCGTGGCCGCGACGAACCGGTTTTCTTCGGTGGAGCTTAGGCTTGGTTTCCATTTGACATTTTGGGGTTGGGCTCGGATTTAGGCTACGGTTATATCGGTTCAACACCTATCTATGAAAATCGATGAAGGAATAAAAAGACTTTTGTTTAATTATGTATGATTTATTGATCTTTCAAAAATCAAAATAGCAGTGCTGTCCAACCAACGTAGTTCAACCCGACCCGTGATTGGAATTATAGAAATGAGAAATAAAATAAGACAATGTCCTATGTCCACCACCAAAAAATAATAATTTGAGCGGGAAAGCAAAATAAAAATTAAAAATGACGTCATATATTCAATTTACACATTCGACTCTTCCATGCAACCCATAGTTGGGCCCATAAAGCCCAAAAAGGAGAGGGAGAGAGAGAGAGAGGCTTTGTTATGCATATCTAATGTCATAGTAAAAGCTACGTGTTTTGTTGCAGAAAGCCATGGCTTCTGAATCAGCCTCTCTGCTCTTCTTCCTCGACGCAACCAAAGTTTTTCTAATCCGCCATAGCCATTCCTTCTCTCCCCACGTATAAATCTTCCCATCCACAATTCACATCTTCTCTCTCCCCACCTGTCCCTCTTTCTCTCTCCTCCCAAACCAGCCCATCAGAAATCCCCGCTCTCTCTCTCTCTCTATAAATCCTTCGTCTCCTCTTCTTCATCTCCTCCACACCATTTCAATCACCTCTCCCTCTCTGCAATGGCTTCCACAGAACTCAAACACCGCGTCAGAATAGACGAACCGGATATGAGAAACAACCGCACCGGCGACAAATCCAGACGGCAGGGCAAGGCGGAGATGGCCAAACGCGGCCTGAGATCACTCTCCATGGCTGTTTTACTTCCTCTCTCTCTCACCATCTTCTCCATATACATCGGGTCCAAAAACGGGTACCGATCCTCACCCAAACCCTCTTGGTTCCCGCCCGTGTGGGCATTGCATTTGACCCGTATGGCCTCCACCGTGTTCATGAGCCTCGCCGCCTGGCTGGTTTGGGCGGACGGCGGTTTCCACAAGAAACCGAGGGCTCTGTATCTGTACTCACTGTGGGTCGGGTTGAGCCTCGTGTGGTACCCAGTGGTGTTCGGGTGGGGACTGACAAGGGTCGGATTGGTGTTGGGGCTGGGGGAGTTCGGAGCGGTCATGAAGTGTTATCGGATCTTTAAGATGGATAATCCGATTGCAGGGGATCTGGTGAAGCCTTGTTTGGCCTGGGCAGCTTTGATGGCCGTAGTCAATCTGAAGCTGCTTTTTATGTGAATGTAGAGTTTTTCAATTTTGGTGTCAATTTAATAAACGTTCCCTTCTTTCTCTAATCTACCAATCGGTTCGGTTCCCTCATCTACAGTTTGGTTCAGATTCATTTTCAGTTCTCTATTTCGAATCGGTAATATTTCGAATTGGAAATTATCAGTGTTTGGTTTTGGTTCGACACATTGCACCCAGCTTTCATTCCAATGAAATTACACCGTCAATCACTCAACATCTCAAAATCAAATAGGGAACATAGAGTTAAGGACAGACACAGGTCAGTCAAACATAGTTTTATCTTAAAATAGAATTAGAATTGTAATTCGCGATTTTGGATTTTTAGAACTGAAAGCGAAACCAAGAATTCTGATACGATTTTAGATTTAACTCAATTTTATTTTATTTAAAAAAATTAAAATAATAATAATAATCTATTTCATTATATTTAGGTCAGAATTTAAATAACTTAGCGGATTATAACCAGTTTTTGAATTTATATAAGTTTTATTAAGGTTTGAGTCAAATTTTATTTAATTTTAAACTTTTTTAACCCACTATTAAGGTTCTGGTACACAGTTTTTTATTCTTATAGATCGGAACTGACCCATAAATGATGGTTTTTTTTTTAAAATTGGGACGAAGACCGAATTAAAATTAGCAGTTTTATTCTGATTTTAATATAAANACTTCATAGTTTTTTATTCTTAAATATGAGAACCGACTCATAAATCATGATTTTTTAAAAATTAAGATCAAGATCGAATTAAAATTAAAAATTTGAATCTAATTTACAATGCTCATACCTACATAAAGCACTAAAGGTAGGAGAGAAATAGCAAATGGGGCTATTGGCCCGAATAAAACCCGAGGGGCCTCTCCTCCCAATGTACTGCCCTGCACTGCATTTGAGTGAATTTAAATTTATGCATTAATTAATAATTATCAACATTTTTAATTTAAATTGTGAACTCGTGAGATTCGATATTGGTCGGCTTTTTTTGAACAATTTAAATCGTGAGATTCGATTTGCTTTCCATCCTATTTTGATAAGAAATAAATAAATCTTGTTAGAAAATAAACTATGCAAGTGCATAGGGTTTACAAAACTAATGAACCCGTCATTTTTTATGCCGTCCGAACCAAAGTATAAATAAATGTGACAAAATGACCATGAAATATGTCAATGAATCAAACTATGAATAATTAATTCGAATATCATTACATTTTATGTCGAAATAAAATCACGAGCCATCTGAGTCATGCGATCGAACCAAAGTACATGCAAGAATACATATTGCTTTAGAACAAGCTCATCTTCGTGTGGCTACAAACGATCATAAGGAAACAATCTATCACGATCTGAACGAGCCGAACATCAATAAATGAATCTCCTAACCGATCCAAAGATGCAAAACGACGACGAGGATGGAGTCCAAGAGATGAGAAAGATGATCACGTGAAGTGAAGAAAGAAGAAGAAAAAAGGAGCTGACGTGGCACGACAAGTCAGCAAAAGGAGATGTCAACTTAGAATACTATTCTTCTAAACCCTTTCTCTAGATGCGCTGTCCTTGCCGGTTGTCTCTTCCTTACCTTGGATCATACGAATCAAATGGTCACACTATCTTATCATGTGTTTCGATCCACATATATCAAGATATTATTCTCTACAAACTCAATAAATTCGTGGACGAAACGAATCAATCTGATACCATATTTTAAATTTAGTTAATAACCTAGACATTTACGCTTCAGATCTTTAACCTTAAACCTTAAATTTTAATCGGTTTGAAGAGCCTTTTATGACCACTACAAATTCATCTTTGTCGAAATCGATATAATAAAATCATATATTACAAAGGGTAGACAATTTCGAGCAAATTTGTGACAAACATAAGTGGAAGAATAGATAAAGTTGCACGTTTACTTATTCGATCGAAAATTAAAAACCAAACCATGAACTCGCAAATCGTAAGCAAATCACGAATCGTGGGATAATCCGACATCAAAATCGAAGACTAGGAAAACCCTAAAACAAAAATCCAAACCTTATCATAATCAACGTAAAAAAAGGCAAGAAGAAAAGTATGTGACCACAAATGTCTGTGAAGAGAAGTCGACATCTGCGCCCCATGAGAAAGAAATAGGCATTTAAAGGTAGAATTATTGAATCAATGCTTCAATAATTTAAACAAAATCACCAAGAAGGAAGAAGAAGACGAGAAAGATTGGCTTGCTTCCAAAGTAAGAGGAGAAAATGAAATTTGCAATTCTAAGAAAAGTTGCAATCGGACACGAATCTAGTCTAAACGTGACGACCAAGTAGACCAAACTCAATATCGATTTCAAAAATTTGTACATAAATTCGAGACAAATTTTAGGCCATATATTCATGATTCGATACCGAACATATAAGGGTAGTGTCCCTTACGGTAGTGCCGAATAGTTAAATGAAAGTGAGTTTTTTGAAGTAACTAGGTTAGGATTTGATTCGTTAATGTTCACATATAAGTGTTTTTTCTTAGAAAGAGAATCAATGACCGGTTGCGAGCTAGTTAACTCGAGACTTTTATCTATAAATGTGTCATAATAGAAAGAAATAGGATAAAAATCGATTTATCCTCTTATTTGTAACAGATATTTCAAATTTTAAAAATTATAAATTGACAAATAATATACTAAACTATCATAATTCTAATGAACTCATAGCCAATAATATTTTAGATTATTTTAAAAATATTTATGAATATTATTAATATACTTAATCAATAAATTATGATAAAAAGTTTAAATTTTATGAAAATATTTGTTTTTATAAAATTAACTAAATTAAATAAAAATAAAAATTTATTTATTATGGTTAAATCTATTTTCTATTAGTTGTTAACACTTAGAAAATTGATAAATTTTCTGACTAAATTGATAAATATATTAAATTAANATTTATTCTCCATTTTATTATTTTTATTTCAAAATAAATTAAATAAAATAATCTCATGTCTGACACGTGCTGTAATCAATCATCCTGATAATTTAATGCGTTTTAAATATCAATACTTTAAAGAAATCATATTTAATTCTCAGCCAGTAAAAAAGAATGCATTTAATAACCTGGCTTGATCCACGTGGTACAGTCCAAATACTATATGCTTTAAAGTATAGTCATAAAACTATAGGTTAAATTGATTAATTTTATAAAATTTCAAAAATATATTTGCGTGACATCTTACATTAATGTCCAACAAAGAGAGTTACAACACACGAGCCTAGGAAACTTGGACGGTCAATCTCGGCAAGCTGCTGCATCTCTCCGTGAACAAGAAAAACACGACAAGTCATATGATAGAAAAATCAGACAATATTAAAGCCTCGGATTTTTCCTAAGTTAAATAATTAGTCACGATATTAAAGCAATATATGGTCCCACATTATGTTATAAGATATGTCAATAAATTAGAAATTGGATACTGCCTACTCGGACTTCTCAAGTCAAGCAGCCTACTGCCATTGTAACATGCATATTAAAATATGTCCAATGAGATGCGTACACGTGTTGTGGATAATCTATCAACGTGCATGAATTTGGAAAAAAGAAAGCGTGACGTACAGAAACTTAGACGTCACCTTAGATTAAATATTTACAACCCCGCTAATACATACACTGCAACTACGATCTCGATATGAGCCGGAAAGCGTATGAGATCGTAGAATCATTATTTCTACATCAAGAAAATACGTCGTAGATACTCAAAATAAACACGATAATATATCAAAACATCACTGCAAGCACGAGTCTAAAAAACGGAAAGACTCATCTCGACATAGCATGGAAACACATAGTTCACGTGTCACGACCTACTACAGAACCTCGTCGGGAATGCTGAAAAGAACTTTGAATCACTTATCTAGGGTTTTTCGGTTGCTATCGACTTGATAAGTTACATGTTCATAAAATATGTGAATTATACCGATGTATATTCGGACAAAATTATATAAAATAACCCATTTAAAACTTACATTTATATTATATATATATATATATAATATATATAATTATTATGCAGGTGATTGGAATTTCGTAAATTTAAGAAATAAATGATTTTTTCTAAAAAAAAGTAGGCGTACGAAGATTACCACATAAGGAAATAAAATATTTTTGGGATAGAAATAGTTTTAAATTGTTTGATATATTTTATGCTAAGTAAGGAAAATAATATTTATTTGCATAAATATTTAAAAAAAAAATAATAATAGTAAGGGTATTTAAAAATCCAATTCCATTCCTCATACGTCTCACGTAATTTTCCCAGATTAATTATTGATAAAAGCAAATAAAAATATTATATTTACGCTGTAAAAGTATCCCTGAATTAGTTGTCACGTGACGTGGTACGTAGTTACACATGCAATTAAATGTTTAATTATCCCGACGACATCATTCAATAAGAGAGACCTCGATTTGTAATAACTAAAAGAAAAAATTAAATAACATATTTTATAAATTTTAATTTATTTTTATTAATGTCGGGGAGATATAAATTTAATTATTTAATTGTACTTGCATATATTACTTGGTATAGTAATTAAAGTACAAATAATTAAATTCAAATAATAAATTTTGACGGGAGCGTGTTCGTCACGTAAATTCCAGGCGCGTGATGGGCTTGTCCATTCAGTAGAAATTGATGAACGTAAGAACAAATGAAAAAGGTTAAAACTTGGCATATAATATTAATTAGGAGGAGGCCAAAGTCATGAATTTCGCTCTCGATCTCTGATCTCTGATATCTGAACTTGATTCCTACTCTTCCACGTCTTTTTATCTGTCAGTTTCTCCATTCTTCTTCAATCCCAGCTCCAAGCTTCTCTCCGAGCTCTGCGCTGAGCTTTTGTTCGGCGCCCAGGAACTGGTCTTTCATGCTTTTCTGCTGTTTCTTCGGGGATTTCTGTGTTGTTGGTGAGGATCTTGGATCGTTTCTCTCTCTGGTTTTGTTTAAATGTCTGGTTTTTTCTGGGTTTGTTTGATCTGAGATGTTTAGTTTGGTAGGCGTTGGAAATGAAGATCTTTCGTTGCTGAGCTTCTTCTTGGAAGCTCGAGAGAAAGATTTCTTTGTTTGTTGCTGCGTGTTCCTGTTTTTTGTCTTCTCTTTTGCTTCTGCATTTCTTCTTCTTCTTTGTTTTGTCTGGCTTGAAGTGATTTATGAACTGTTGAACTAGGGCTTTGCCATTGGTGGGTCGTCGGAGATGGTCTATTTTATGGCCGGAGATTTGGTTTCTGAAGTTTTCTCCGTTCTTCTGTTGATGGGTTTTGTTTTGTTTTTTGTTTTTTTTTTCTGGGTTGCGCTTTGGAAGCCTAAACTGATGCAATTTTCAAATGATAATTTCCTTATTTTCAGTAAGAATTATTAATAATAAATGTATGCCATTTTCATCTTCCTCTTCTGTGTTCTTGGGTTTCGACGACGATGTCTGATCGTCTATTTTTTTCCGATCTCCTTTTTTCGAACTTCGACAAAAAACCATTGAGAAATCTGCTTACTACTTATAGCTCTCTGGGTTTTCCTTTTTCTCCATTGATGACTTGCGAAGCTTAATCAAGTTCCTCGTAAAAAGGTCTCTCTTTCTCTCTCTCTTACTGGGATCTCGATTCATCCACCAAACTTTTAAACTTTTTCTGTCGGTGGTGGTAATAAATCACTGGAAAGTGTTGAATTTACTATTTGACTCCTTTATCTGCATGACTTTGGATCTCACTGTAATCTGTTTCTTCCATTTTTTTCCAGGGTTTTAGAGAGAAACTCTCGTGAAGCTTTCAACCATGTCTTCTTCTCCATCTTGGTTGACTTCTCTCTCCTGCACTGTCGCCCAATCCTCTGATGACACGTCTCTCTCTTCTGTTCTTCAATTTCTGAGATTCATTTTTCTCTCTCCTTGCCCTCAGAGAGCTCTCCTATCCTCCATTGATCTTCTTTTCTTGCTCGTCCTCATAGCCTTTGCAGCTCGAAAGCTTTACTCTAAATTATTTCCCCCCTCCAATGGCGATTCAAGCTCTGAACTGAACAAACCTCTCATCCCCAACAATGGAGTTCAGCTCGGAACGACATTTTTGTTTAAGCTCTCTTTGATTATCACCCTTTTATCTGCAGTTGGATATGCTGTTGTCTGTGTTTTCAGATTCAGAACAAGCTTTGAATTTCCATGGGGGATTATAAATGGAGCTTTTTGGTTTGTTCAAGCTATTACAAACTCTACTGCCGCGGTTTTGTTGATCCATGCAAGGAAATTTCGGGCTTTGAAACATCCGGTACCGCTCCGGGTTTATTGGGTGGCGAATTTCGTCCTTGTTTTATTGTTTACGGTCTCGGCAATAATTCGATTCGTCTCGGGTGTAGAAGCCGAAGAATACAATCTGAAATTGGATGATATTATCTTCATTGCTTCATTTCCATTTCCAGCTATTCTTTTCTGCATTGCCATTAAAGGATCGACAAAAATTTTAGTCGCGAGCGAAGATGAACTCGAGACGAATGACGAAGGCAAATCAAAGGTGTCCGGTTTTGCTTCAGCGTCGATTATATCGAAGGCGTTTTGGATATGGATGAATCCACTGCTAAGAAAAGGGTATAAATCACCTTTAACTTTAGAACAAGTTCCATCGTTACCGCCGGATTACCTAGCCGAGAAAATGTCTGTTCTTTTCGAATCGAAATGGCCGAAGCCTAACGAGAAATGCTCTCATCCCGTTCGAACAACATTGCTCCGGTGTTTTTGGAAGGAAGTTGCTTTTACGGCTTTTCTTGCCATCATTCGCCTATGTGTCACATATGTCGGGCCGGTTCTCATCCAAAGTTTCGTCGATTACACAGCCGGTAAACGGAGCTCCCCCTACGAAGGGTACTATCTCGTGTTGATTCTCCTTGTCGCGAAATTTGTTGAAGTTTTAACGACCCATCAGTTCAATTTCAACTCTCAGAAGCTTGGAATGCTCATTCGATGTACTCTAATTACGAATTTGTATCGGAAGGGTCTCAAATTGTCGTCTTCGGGTCGACAAAATCACGGGGTCGGACAGATCGTTAACTATATGGCCGTCGATGCTCAGCAATTATCGGATATGATGCTTCAATTACATGCAGTTTGGTTGATGCCATTGCAAGTCAGCGTCGCATTGGTGCTTTTATACATCTATCTCGGCACGGCCGTGTTCACGGCCTTTGTCGGGATCTCGGGTATTCTTGTTTTCGTTGTGTTGAGTAACAAGCAGAGAAATCGATATCAACTTAATTTGATGACAAATCGTGATTCTAGAATGAAGGCGACGAACGAGATGCTCAATTATATGCGAGTGATTAAGTTTCAGGCTTGGGAGGAGCATTTCAACAAAAGAATTCAAGCCTTTCGTGAATCCGAGTATGGATGGCTCTCAAAATTCATGTATTCGATCGCGGGAAATCTCTTCGTTATGTGGAGTACGCCTTTGCTCATATCGACTTGCACGTTCGGGACTGCGCTTTTGTTGGGCGTTCGGTTAGACGCTGCGACCGTGTTCACGACGACCACGATTTTCAAAATCTTGCAAGAGCCAATCAGGACGTTTCCGCAATCGCTCATCTCTCTCTCGCAGGCGATGATATCGCTCGGGAGGTTGGATAAGTACATGATGAGCCAAGAGCTGGCCGAGAACTCGGTTTTGAGAGAGGAAGTATGCAACGACGGAATCGCGGTGAAGGTTGAAAACGGAGTTTTCAGCTGGGATGACGAAAACGGAGAGGAGGTTTTGAAGAACATAAATTTGGAAATTCGAAAGGGCGAGCTCACGGCCATTGTCGGCATGGTCGGGACGGGAAAATCTTCCCTCCTTGCNGAGAGGAACTATGCAACGGCGGGATCGCGGTGAAGGTTGAAAACGGAGTTTTCAGCTGGGATGACGAAAACGGAGAGGAGGTTTTGAAGAACATAAATTTGGAAATTCGAAAGGGCGAGCTCACGGCCATTGTCGGCATGGTCGGGTCGGGAAAATCTTCCCTCCTTGCATCGATTCTCGGCGAAATGCACAAAATATCGGGAAGGGTATGATAATTAACGATAAAAAAACAATTTCTTTTTCGATGGGATTGACACTAAATGAGATTGTTTTATACAGGTTCGAGTGTGCGGAAAAACAGCTTATGTAGCGCAGACATCGTGGATCCAAAATGGGACGATAGAAGAGAATATCCTGTTCGGTTTGCCGATGGACAGAGGAAAATACAAGGAAGTGATCCGAGTTTGCTGTTTGGAGAAGGATTTAGAAATGATGGAATACGGAGATCAAACCGAGATCGGGGAGAGAGGCATCAACTTGAGCGGTGGCCAAAAGCAGCGGATACAACTAGCCCGAGCCGTATATCAAGATTGTGATATCTATTTTCTCGACGACGTGTTTAGCGCAGTCGATGCTCATACCGGATCGGAAATATTCAAGGTGGATACATAATCGTCGAGACGAAGATTTTTTGGTTACTCTATATATCGTTACTTGAGTCGAAAATTTTGTTCTTTTTACAGGAATGCGTAAGAGGAGCGCTCAAGAACAAGACCGTTACTCTCGTGACACATCAAGTTGATTTCTTACACAATGTGGATCTCATTTTGGTCATGAGAGACGGGATGATCGTGCAATCCGGGAAATACTACCAATTATTACATGCTGGATTGGACTTTGGAGCTTTAGTTGCAGCCCATGAATCCTCGATGGAAATCGTCGAAAAGAGCACGTTGATTACCGATGATAGTTCGATCAAAACACCGTCGTCTCCTTCGACCAATAAAGAGTCGAACGGTCAGCACAATTCGGTTGATCATCCGAAATCCGATAAAGGGTCTTCTAAGTTGATCAAAGAGGAGGAAAGAGAAACCGGGAAAGTCAGTCTTCGGGTTTATAAACTATATTGTACCGAGGCGTTTGGATGGTGGGGAGCGACATTAGTGCTTATATTATCGTTCGCCTGGCAAGGATCGATTATGGCCGGTGATTATTGGCTAGCTTACGAAACATCGAAAGACCGTGCAATGTCGTTCAACCCTTCGACCTTTATATCCGTTTATGCAATAATCGCTGTCTTTGCTGTAGTATTGGTCGGGTTTAGAAGCTTTTTTGTCACCATTTTCGGACTTAAGACTGCTCAGATTTTCTTTGCACAAATTCTTCGTAGCATTTTGCATGCACCAATGTCGTTTTTCGATACCACTCCTTCGGGAAGAATTCTAAGTCGGGTAAGAATTGGATTTCTCTCTGCTGTTTGAGTTGCTTTGAATTATTTTTGGCTAGCTGACTGTAAATTCATTTTTGTTCGAATTCAGGCGTCAAGCGATCAAACGAATATCGACGTGTTCATCCCGTTTATTATGGGGATTACTATCGCCATGTACATCACGGTCCTCAGCATTTTCATAATCACGNTTATTTTCGGCTAGCTGAGCGTGTAAATTCATTTTTGTTCGAATTCAGGCGTCAAGTGATCAAACGAATATCGACGTGTTCATCCCGTTTATCATGGGGATTACTATCGCCATGTACATCACGGTCCTCAGCATTTTCATAATCACATGTCAATATGCTTGGCCGACGATTTTCTTACTCGTTCCGCTTGCTTGGCTTAACGTATGGTATCGGGTACGATAATGTTTTTTATTGCTACGATTCGAGCATCTTATATGCAGCATAATTTGTAGTTTTTCTAATTATATCAACTGTACTTATCCGTTTTGTAGGGGTACTATCTTGCTACGTCTCGCGAACTGACCCGGCTCGACTCGATCACCAAGGCCCCAGTTATTCACCATTTCTCAGAAAGTATATCGGGCGTCATGACAATTCGCGCTTTTGGGAGACGGGAAAGTTTTTGTCTCGAGAATATTCACCGGGTTAATGCCAATTTATGCACGGATTTTCATAACAACGGGTCGAATGAGTGGTTGGGTTTCCGACTGGAACTTCTCGGGAGTTTAGTTCTTTGCATTTCAACAATGTTTATGATCTTGTTGCCTAGCAGCATTATAAAACCAGGTATCAAACTCTCTCTCACTCTCTCTCACTCTCTCTCACTCTCTCTAGACTAATCTGGTTTTTTCAAACAATGCAGAAAACGTCGGGTTGTCACTGTCGTATGGATTATCGCTTAATTCAGTGTTGTTCTGGGCTATATACATGAGCTGTTTCGTCGAAAATAGAATGGTATCGGTCGAGAGAATTAAGCAATTTACGAACATTCCATCCGAAGCCGAATGGAAAATTGAGGATCGTATTCCTCCTTCGGACTGGCCGACTCAAGGCAATATAGATGTCAAAGACTTGCAGGCAAGAATTTCACTTATCTTCTCATAATGTTGATAAATTAATTTCTTTTCATAAACTCTTAAAAACATGCATTTTTCGTCTATTTTCATCGAACAGGTCCGATATAGGCCGAGCACACCTCTGGTCCTGAAGGGTCTCGCAATGAGCATTTTCGGAGGAGAGAAAATAGGAGTCGTCGGCCGTACTGGGAGTGGAAAATCGACATTAATTCAGGTTTTTTTCCGGCTAGTCGAGCCGTCCGGAGGCAAAATAATCATTGATGGGATCGATATTACTACGCTTGGGCTTCACGATCTTAGATCACGGTTCGGAATCATTCCTCAAGAACCAGTTCTTTTCGAAGGAACTGTCAGAAGCAATATTGATCCTGTTGGACAGTATTCTGATGAAGATATATGGAAGGTGAAATTAAATTCATTTTTATGATCACAGTTTATTCGAGAAAAGTTACGATTTTTGTTTTCCGCAGAGCCTCGATCGATGCCAACTTAAAGAAGTCGTGGCCTCAAAACCCGATAAACTCGAGTGCTCAGGTTCGTAAAGCCGATAAACTTCATGTTATATTATCGATTGAGACAAAGTTTCGAATGATCGATAATGTTGGTTGCAATCTTCGAATAGTGGTCGATAATGGCGAAAACTGGAGCGTCGGGCAGAGACAGCTTCTTTGTTTGGGTCGGGTTATGCTGAAACGTAGCCGCCTCTTGTTCATGGACGAGGCCACTGCTTCGGTCGACTCGCAGACCGACGCCGTAATTCAAAAGATTATTCGGGAAGATTTTGCAGAATGTACTATCATTAGTATTGCTCATAGAATTCCCACTGTCATGGATTGTGACAGAGTTTTAGTCATAGATGCTGGTGAGTTCAGTTCTTGCTTTCGATAACTTTACGATAAATTCCGCTTCGTGTCGCTCGATCGATACGGACGAGAGACATGCAATAATATTTTCGTAGATTTATCCATAAAATGGATGAACTTTGACTCGTTTTCTCGATTTCTCTCCCTAGGTTTGCGCAAGGAGTTTGACAAGCCGTCTAAATTGCTCGAGAGGCCGTCGTTGTTTGCAGCGTTAGTCCAGGAGTATGCCAATCGCTCTTCGGGACTGTGAGGAAACCGGACACAAACATGTTAATATCTACGAGACGGGTGGTTCATTCCGGTTCGCTTCAAGCAAAAAGGTCTACTCAGATGCATTCCAATTTGTTATATCTTAAGAGGAAGTAGCTATGATTGGAAGTTTAGTAGATAAAATAACAGAGATAAGGCTAATGATGATGGATGGCAAATAAAGCTGTTCTTAGGCTTTGATTTTTGATTATCATTTCATTGGCCTATTGCATTGTTTGTAACTTATAAGTTCAACAATTTCAATAAAAGACACTAGTTTCCGATATATTCTACAGGAAAAGATTCGAAAAAAGACGATTTTGAAGTCCGAGAACCGAGCCGATCATAACGGAATGGAGAAAATGCATCTTCCCCACTCCCCAATTTTCTTCATCCTCTGCAAAAACATGATGGCAACCATTATAAAATATAAAAAAGAAAAATTTTAGTTTTACAAAAATGGATAAGAAAAATTTTAGTTCTGTTACTGCAAATTCAATCTAAATATAATTAAAAAAGTTATTTTATTTTTACATTTAATTTTTTAAAATATAAAAAAGAACCATAACAAAACCGGCACCACACCATATTTTACAGTTCTAATTTTGGTTTAAATTTCAGAATAAAATTGATCCGGGCAGGATGATGCCCACTCCTGATCAAATGGATCAAACAAACCGTGAGGTTTTGAATCTTGTGAAAGTAAGAAACTCAAGAACTAAAAACGTTTTGCAGCCAAGAAACACGAATCGAACTCAAATCACAAAAAAGACACTCAAAACCGGGTAGAATGGTGCAATTTTGTGGAAAATGTAAAAAATAATGGTGTATAAAGCAAGCATTTTAATCTCCAACTTGCACAAAATCTTCTAATTAGGAGACAGTCATAGTTGCAGACAGTCAAATTCAACAAGGTAGCCAATAACTTTGACAGTTCATGGCTAAAAAGCACAATTCTCTGACCTAGGAGACCAAATTAGTAGACACAACTTAGGTTACATGCCTCCCATGCTACATTATTTTCATGAAACTTCAATAGATTCAAAAATCAATTGCACAAATCTCATCCCTTGCTGGATAAAAGAGCAAAAAGAATGATTCACCATGGCTAACTAAAAAAGGAGTTCATATAAGCAATAGTAGTCATAATGTCTCTATATTTCTGACCATCCATTCATTCATAACGGGAATATCCTGTGAATTTCTATGCTCTATAAACTATAAAAACAATTAGTTTTTCTTCTCAAAATTGAAGTACTAGCAGATTAAATCAGAAATTCACTTTATGAATCATCTGCTGACAGAAGATAAACTGATCTAAAAAATGGAGTCTAAGACGTGTACTTCAAAGTTTAAATCATAGAGCCTGAAATCTAAACTTGAAGAAGAGAAACCAACCTTGAACCTACTAAATCTCCGGTTCTTTTTTCAAGAAACGTGCACTCAACAAAAATCACAAAATAAAGAGGCCCTCTTTGGCTCTTTCACTCTGGTGCCAAATTATAAGAAATATTGGCATCATAAAAAGAAATAAAGAAATACGAGATGGAAATCATACATGTCATTAAATAAACTCAAATTCAAGTTAAGAAACAAGCCATGAATAGAAGTATCAATACTACATCCCAGAATACATGAAGCTAAGCATGTTCATTTCAATTCCTATATCCCTCTTCCAGTTAGAGATACAAATGGAAAATGAAAGAAGCAGAATGAAGAAATTACCACCAATCATGAAAGTTCCATTGAGTGTACAATGGGAAGTCAGTCCATGCCCCTGAGACATGCCCATTTTCACAGACGTAAGCTCGAACAACAGGCTCTCCGTCATCATGGTACCCGAAAACTCGCCTCAAACAGAAGGCAGAGTGCAAATCCCAGGTTTCCTTGCAGGAACAGAACGCACAGTTGATGTCAATCTTGCTCCTATTTCCATCCTTGATCGTCCTCCACACATGAGAAGCTTTGAAATTCTTAAAAATGTCTCTGAACAGCATGTAATTTCGCTTCTCCTTGATGTTCACGCATCCCCGGCCAATCGCAGATATACAAAGAATCACCTCGAAACCTACTATGAAGAAGCTTGTTTCCTTGTTCCCTGCCCAAATTACAAACCCCCGAAGCTAAATGCGACCTCGAAGACCTAGAAATCCAAAATGAAGTTTGATCATTTATCTGCAAACTGCAATGGAGGATTCAGTTTTTGAAGCATTTATCAATGATCGTTGTTTCAATCTTTGTCAAAATATGGAGAAAGATCAAGTAGATGCTATGAATCATACTGTGTTTTACAATTTGAAGTTGAAAATGTTTGTTTTTAAGGAAAGATCAATGTTTGTCAAAATGTTTGTTTTTAAGGAAGTTTGATCTTGCTTTTAGCCTTTTTTTGTTCGGGTTTTACTGCACTTGCCCCTGTTGTTTTTGCATTTCAACGACCTTAAGATTAAGAAGTGTGTGGTCTTGTTTTCCGGCAGGTAAAGAGTCGGCAGAGATGGTCGGCCGGAGCACATTTTCAGATCAGAAGTCTCACCACCGAAGCCCGAGGAAGAAGCAATACTGTAGAACGGTTGATTCTCTCGGATAATCTTGTTCATATTTTGAATCTCGCTTTCTCTCTCTAGAAGTTTGCAGCTTCTGAGATTCTGTGAAAAAACACAAACTCAAGTTCATGTTTGAGATTTATCAAGTTTTGAAGTTGCCAAAGCTCAAAACCAGGAACGAAATTTAACATTTTGATATTGTACTAGGATGTTTTGTTCATGGATCACTTAACTAATCGTTTTTAAATTGTATTGGATATATTCATTGGATACAATTATATTCGAACTTGATCTAATTATATATTCTATCTGATCTAAAATTTTAGGATGGTTTCACTTTGAGTTTGCATTCAGTTTCATAAAATTTAAACGTGTGTTTTACAAATTTTGGATTCTATTGGTTAACCAACTCGATCATGTGGGTCGGATCTCGTAAAATTGAATCTAAAACACAATCTAATCTTATATTTGATATAATTAGAATCCAAACCAAAATTTAGAGTTAGTTTCGATTTGAGTTTACATTGATTTTTTAAACTAAAAACTTATTTGATCCGATCTAAATAGCCGTTTAGTATTAGATGACAGATCGATCTGTCTTTTACGATGAAATTGTTCTTACAATACTTTAGTTAAAAAAATACAAAAATACATTACATGTAACAAAAGATGCTGCTTGTGAGAGATAAAGACATACAATTTTGTTTCTCTAAATAATTAGTTTGAGATTTAACTTGTAATGAAAAATAGCAAAATGAAAAAAGATCATACCACTCTTATAAAAACAAAAAGTATGAAAAATAACCATGGGAAAAAGAATAAAAATAGCATCTTTCCATCTTCAGTGTATGAATTATAGAGTAAATTAAATATGTTTTTCAACAAAATGAATTATGGGGCAGAAAATATGTAAAAATTAAATACGCATTCTTACATGTTAAAAGAATGCTATAAGCTCGTGCAAAAGGATGAAGATAGTTTTATACTCAAAGTTTGTTCTGAATATTAAATCTATAGGTGAGCACGATTCTGGTCGAATCAGTTACAGAGTTAATTGAAATTAGAATCATAAAATACAAACTGATACCATTCGTCAAGGTCTTATTTCATATTTTATAAAAATAAAATAATTTTTTTATAAATATGAAATATTTATGAATGCAGATATTATTTATTTAGACGAAATTTTAAGTAGTTGAAACCAATATCAATAATCTCAATCTCAATCATTATTTAAAAACAATCCCACAAACAGAGGATCAAAANTGATTAAGCTACATAATATATACCAGAGTGAATACCACACCAATGCCCAAAGATTATTATCCCAACTCTAATCGCGTTCGTCAGAACACCAAAAGGTAACGAAAACTTAAAACAAAAAGAAGAATTAAATCATGAAAACATTGGCTGGATTTTATGAGCAAGAAAAACAAATTCAGTGAAGTTTTGACGTCCTTCGGTGAAAGAGGAAGCCCGATTGAGGTTATTCCTCGCCGGAAGCGATGAAAGAAGCGGAAAACAGAAGAAAAAAAAAAGTCTGACCATGAGATTATTCCAGTTCGTACCTGATGAAAAGTAGTCCGGTGGAGCAAGCAGAGGTATGTAGACTGCTCAAGTCGACTAACGGAGAGGAGGAGCTTGCAGAGAGATATACGAAGGAGGGAGAAAACGGTGGGTTTAGGGTTTTTCCAACCTCAAACCGCCGGCGCCAAACCTTCACGGAGCCACGGAGGGTTTAAAACATAAAAAATACTTAATATGGTATTTACACGAACACATTATAAGTTAATCTAACTCCGCAAAAGAACAAATATTAAAACACCAGCTGCTCCAGAATCTGAAAACTGAGAGGGAGAAAGATTCCTCGATGGCAAAAAGATGTACAATTCAATTTGAACCAGTTGAATTTCATGTCATTCTTGACTGGAACCTACAATCTCTGACGATGATCATCGCACGACCTCTTCGCCTTCAATTTCAACATAAGGAATGGCAGAAATGAGGGGCCAGTAGTCTCCTTTTCTATCCAAGCATCTCTTTTGCAGCGCAGGACTCCCACTGATCTCCAGACGTCCAAGGTTGGATGAGAGGCGGTGGATCGGCAACTCTCGCATGTTTGGACATCTCTCGATGTATAGAGATGTACAGGAGTAGGGGAGCTGGAATGCTTCATCCAGGCTCTCCACGTTCCCAATGTTACTCATCCTAAGACTTTGGAGCTTGGGGAGAGAGAGAGGAGCCTCTGGCTTTATTATGTTCAACACACTGCTCCATCCATCGATCGATAGGTCTGTGAGAGAGGCGGGAAGAGAGAGGCCCCCAGCAAACAACCCTCGTATCACTCTCTCACAATCCCCTATCCCAAGATATTCGAGTTCCGGGGGTAGCTCTTGTCCCTCCAACAATTCCAGCTTTGGGCACTCTCGGATTGACAGCGTTCGGAGGCAATTGAGTTCATGGATCTGTTTGGGCAACCCGCACAAATTCAAACAGCAGCAGATTTCAATAGATGTAATCATGTGGAATGAGGTTAGGGTTTCTGGCAATCTTCTCATATTCAAACCCTTCATCTGTAAATGGTTAAGAGAGGAAGAACAATGGGCAAAAATCTTGCCTAATTCCGATTCCACGTCTCCAACCTTCTCCGCATTTGCAGAAATTTCCGAACCCAAACTTGTTAAATCTCCAATAGATAATCTCACGACAGAGGCTGGAACTCTAGGCAAGCTTCGGAGACGGCTGCATCCAAGAAGTCGTAAACTTACTATGGAATTAGACAATTCTGGCATGCTTTCGAGATTCTCACAATGATAGATTCTTAAATCTGTAATTTTGTCCGGAAATCTTCCACTTGCGAGAGATGGACATTTGGAAATGCTTAATTCCTCACTGCTTCCATCCACCATAAATCCCTCCGGAAGCCATTTTAGGGCCTTGCAATCGGATATCACCATTTGCTTGAGTGTAGAGGGCAACCCCATCGGACCAAAGCTCTCTAGCTCACCGCATCCTCTGCTTTCCAAATTCTCAAGCCCTGCCATTACCTCTATTTCGTTCTCGTTTCTTCTCGCCAAACTCTTGAGCTCTTTGCATCTCTCAATCTCCAACACTCGAAGTTCTCCCAACATGCTCAACACCTCATCCTCCACGTAAATCATTTCTCGAATATTTTTCAATCGTAGGCGCCTCAGCGAGCTTAGGTCTCCCAAAGTCTTCAGTACTGCGTCGCTACAGTCTTCGATGAAAAGGTCCCAAAGCGAAGGATGTCTGCACTTCAAATTTCTCAAATTTGGACATCTCCTGATTGTTAGTTCTTCAAGCAAAGGAAGATTGTTGGGTATTTTGCCTACCAACACAGGACAATCGATTATTTCCATCTTTTGTAATCGAGGAAATATAACTTCAGCTTCCTCCTGGTTCCCAAAACACGAACACCATTCTTCCAATCCATTCATCTCTTTAAGAATTAGGGTTTCCAGAGGGAGGAATGTCTGGTTAGAACTTGACGTAATTCCATAGAATTCTTTTCCCAACTTCGTCAACCCATGGATGCCACTTATTTCAAGCTTTTTGAGCGACACCAATCCTCCCAGCGACGGTAATGAACTCGCACTCTTGCAATCACGAAGAGAAAGTGTCTCCAAATGAGCGAACCGGAAATCCCCAACCCATTTGGGGAAGGACTTCCCATTGTAGCCTTCAATTTTCAGACTTTTTAGACTATTGCAAGGCTGAAGCTCATCAAGTATTTGAATTTTCCTTTCATTTGTATCTTCCATCCATTTGAACTCGATCGAAACAAGCCCCTCCTTGCCTTTCAAATTAGCATCTCTTGCCTCTTGAACTTCCACTACTTTCTCCAATCCCCAGATAGAAAGCTCTCCCCGTAAGTGCGGGAGACCGTTCAGTTCATTCAATCTCAACTCATGTTTCTCTCCAACAATGAATTTTGACAGGATTTGAAGATTCTCGAGATGTCCAATCCTTAAAGGCATCACCTTCAACCTGTCTGTGTCCATAATATCTAAAACTCGGAGATTAATAAGGTTCCTGATTTCTCGGGGTAGCTCAATAAGTCTCCTACAATGCCTCAACTTCAAAACTTGCAAATTCAAAAGACCACATATTGATTCGGGCAAGAGTGTTATATATGTGTAAGACATGTCAAGATGACGTAATTGTTTGAGATTGGAAATCGAGTCGGGTAGTTCTTTTATGGAATAACCACTCAAACAGAGTAACTTTAAACATCTCATCTTTGGTATCAATCTGTCCAAAATATCACTACTTATAAAAAAAACGTCAATAGTTTCATATAAGACTAGGAATGATCTCAATCTCACAGATACTGCGAATTTCTCAAATCTTTTGAAAAATTCATAATAACGAATTGCAAATGAAAGATGGCGAAGGTTTTCTAACTTGATATCGTCTTGACTCCCTTCATAGGTGTCCAAATAAAGGCTCATTCCCCCACTAACCCAGATGGCAAGATCATTTATGAGGTCGTGCATAACAAATTTAGAGCTTTCAAATGTCCCTCGTTGAAAGAATGACCTTGACAATAAGTCTTCGAAATATTCATCCCCTATTTTCGTAAAGTTGAAAAGCACATGCTTTGATTGATCCAAAAGTCCCTCGGCCATCCACCACAAAACTAAGTCATCTTTGTCAAATTCATAATCTTTGGGGAACATGGCACAGTAAGCAAAACATCGTTTTAAATGGGACGGGAGGTAATTGTAGCTCACTCTTAGAGCAGGAAGAACATGGCATTCTAGAGACCACATATTACTAGCAAGTATTGTCCCCCACTCTCTGGGATTGAGTTTTCCACGCAACAGCCCTCCAATGGCCTTGGCCGCCAGTGGCAGGCCATCGCATTTCTCTGCTATCTCCTCCCCTACTTGTTGTAACGTTGGATGCCCACTGAAAGTAGCAACCCCAAATGCATGTTGAGCTAACACCGACAAACACTCTTCCCGTTCTAATTTCCTCAATCGCTGCATGAACCCGGCGCCCATGGTGGATGCGACATTTTCATTTCTAGTAGTTATCAACACTTTGCTACCGAGCTTGCCGGCATCAAAAGGCTGACTCAGAGCATCCCACTTCATGTAGTCCTCGTTCCACACGTCGTCGAGGATGAGTAGAAACTTGTTGCCATGGAGCACATCTTTTAACTTCGTCTGAGCATTATTTAGATCTTTCTCATCACTAGTGCTTGAAGTGAAGCTTTCGATGATTTTTTTTGTGATCTTAAAAACATCGAATTCATCCGAGACGCAAACCCAAGCCTTGATATCGAAGCTTGCGCTGACCTTCTTGTCGTTGTAGACGAGTTGGGCAAGTGTCGTCTTCCCCAATCCACCCATACCCACTATGGCCACCACAGAAAGTGGCTTATTTCCATTAGAATCACCACTCAGTAACTCATTGACCAGGGTTTGCTCGTCGTTTTTCCGACCATATACTTGGGATTCATGGACGAGACAAGTAGTTTCTAATCTCTCCCACACGACTCCTTTGGATCCTTCAGTGGCCCTCTCTTTCAACCCCAAAGACTCCTTTTCTCTGGTAATCGCTTCGAACCTCTGAGTGATCGCTTTCATTTTGGAGCCCAAGGACACATTAAACTTGATTTCACGAGGACTGAAACAAGAACAGGAAGAGTGGATGAGTTTGCGTATCTTGCTCGTCGAGCCTTCATTCTCCGCCGTGACTTTTCGGCGCACTATTTCAGTAGAAAACTCGTCCAAGATGTCCTCTACGTCATAGGCCAGGTCTCTGAGCTCGTCGAGCCAGATTTTGATCGGCCCGTCACCCATCTGCCGTTCTTCGGCATCATCCAGGACGCGTTTCATTTTCGGGAGGAACTTGCTCCATTGTTCGATCTCAGATTCGACATTGTTTCTGCGCGCGTACTTGAGAACGTCTTGCGAGGATAGCTGGCCGAAGAGGGCGTCGAAAGCAGCCGACAGGGCGGCCTCGACAACGAAACCAGCAACGGCTTCCATGAAAGAGAAGTCGGTTTTCAGATCAGTGCCAAGTAAAGATTGGGGAAGATAATGCTCAAAAGAAGGGTCTTGAAGAAGGTGGACAGCCTGTGGCGTGCTTCGATTGCCGACAAACCATTCGTGCAGTCTCCATCATTTATGTAAAAATCTCAGGTCCAGCCATCCTAATTTTAAATCTTTGGACTTTTTTAATTACTTATAAAATATATTAACTAATATAATAATTTAATTACTTATAAAATATCTTGTTCTTCATATTTTATGTGACCAATCGCCAAACATCCTGATCGATTTCAAAAACCAAAATCAGATTGTCGAAAACCCGGATACTGGTTGGTTTTAATTTTAAATAAAAATTAAAACAATTATATTTTTTAA
>QAOC01002835.1:71199-95144 GCA_003255005.1 Begonia fuchsioides
TTTGTTCATAATATTAAATCTATAGGTGAGCACGATTCTAGTCGAATCAATTACAGAGTTAATCGAAATTAGAATCATAAAATACAAACTCCAATCTCATATTTTATAAAAATATGGAATATTTTTATAAATATAGAATATTTATGAATATAGAATATTTATGAATATGGAATATTTATGAATGTGGAATATTTATGAATGCAGATATTATTTATTTAGACAAAGTTTTAAGTAGTTGAAACCAATATCAAAATCTCAATCTCAATCATTATTTAAAAACTATAACAACCCTCGTTTATTTTAAGAATTTATGATTTTAAGATGAAAGTATTTAAGATTCTTTATATGAATGTTGCTTAAATATTAGAATGTTAAGGTATTTTGGATATTGGTAAATTATTAGGTTGAAGGTAATGAAGGAAACCATGATTAAGCGGTCGACCGCCATGGACAGCGGTCGACACCTTGTCAACCGGTCGACTGCCATGATTAAGCGGTCGACACCTTGTCAATCGGTCGACCGCCATGAACAGCGGTCGACACCTTGTTGAACAATGGTCGACACCTTCCCTGATTTGAGTTGAAAAGTCAACAAGAAACTTAGAAAAATTTGATGTGGACGTAAGAGAAACATTGATTTTAGTTTAATTAAGGAGAAATCTGATTGGTGAACGTGAGAGAAACATTGATTTTTATTTAATTAAGAAGATAAGAAGGCATGGTCTGTCATTCCCCTACCCGCACGACTTCTTGTCCCTATTTTCCTCTGAGTTCTCACGTCTTGACGAGGAGAGAGTGAGATTGAGAAAGAAAAGAAGTATTGTGAGAGAAAAGAATAAGAAAATGAGTTATCTCGAGGAGAAGTGGAAAACTCTGAAGTTTTCGTGGAAGCTGAAGTTCAAGCTAATTTTTCTATCATCTGAGTTTCTTTTAGGTACAGTAAGGATAATATGATGTTATTGGTTGAATTGATGGATAAAAATGAAGGATTTATGTAGATTGTTAGAAAATTGTGTGCAAGGTTAAGGTTTTTGAGATTCGGTCAAATTGTAGCACGAATTTGAGTTTATGTCCTTCATAAGAGTTAAAGTAGACTCTTAGAGTGATCTATAGCCATTTGAATCACTCAATTTGGAGCTTTGTAGACAAAGTTATGGATGTTGCAAGTTTACAGACACAAACTGGGAGAGGAATCTTGATGACCGTTTTGTAAGTTAGGTCGTCCGTTTTGCAAGTTAAGTCGACTGGTAACGGTCGACCGGTTCCCAATTTTCAGAAAACACGCTCTCTGTTTATGAACAGCGGTCGACACCTTGTTTTAAGCGGTCGACCGACTCTTGATTTTAAGCAATTCATACTCTCATTTTCTGAATTTTGTGTCTTCTAAAAAGTTATAGTGGACTCTTTAAGGAAGAATTTGACACCTTAATCATCAGAAATGGATCATTATTAAGGAAGTTATGGTTGTTTGGAGTTGGAATAGTAGGTTATGACTTTATGCAATGAAACAAGTCATGTTACTTGACTTCTGATCCTTGTATAATCGATATGTTTAGGTCCTCAATTGGATTAAAGGAAACTCAAGTGGATCAACTCAATCTAGCTACAAAGATTAGTTAGTATTTAGATTGTTTGGCCCTTAAGTGGGACTGCATTGCAAAGATTATGATGTACATTTTATGTGTATTGTGTGCTTGTTTTCATCTTATGTTTGATGTGATTTAAGTGATGTTTCATAGTCATATGGTCATGCATCATAGTTTTACAAAATATGAACGAACTATTTTCATGCATGGTTTCACAACGTACTTGGAGGTAAATGATATGATTGGTGGTATGAGACGCTAATTATGTTTCGTCTCCGATGAATTAAGAACATGAATAACATAACAGTAAAGAAAATGGTTATTACAGGCATGAGCACTCCAAGTAGTAAGTGGGCCCAGTAGAAGTTGAAGTAGGTGGAGGGCAGTGTTCTTGAGATCCTGTAATATTTCCAAAGATAAAGAAGATATGAAACCTAAGAAACGTGAATGAAATTGTGCATTGTTTTAACAACATAGCATATTCATGCATTACATTTTATAGTTATGCTACTTACTAAGCTTTAGGCTCATAGTTTAGGCTTTGCAATGTAAGTAATGGAAGAAATGGTGCAAGTGACTGCTCAAGGAGTTAGAGCAGAGGAGTGTCCAAATGATACAGTTTATTGAGTGATGACCAACGGGGAGTGATGCATGACACACACAAAGTTATATTACAAAATGTTTTGAATGTTTTGAAGATGTAATTAAAATGTATATATTATTTTGGAGTGATGAATTACAAAGCTTTTGAAATGAATGTATTTTGAACTATATTCTTCTGCTGTAAGTTTACATTATTAAATGCTTATGTCTTTTTGATAAAAGGTGGAATTCAAATCGTTATTTACAAAGAGTGTATGTATGTTTTTATTATTCGACGATTTTCCTTGTAAACTATTTTATAAACTAAAGATAGTTTTTTTTTAGAAGTTAAAGTAACAAGTTTTCATCAACGTAAGTAAGTAAGTAAGAACGCGGTAACAGACCGGTTCTCGGGTCGCCAGCGAGCAAAGAAAGTAAAGTAAGTAAGTAAGAAAAGCAGCAAGCGACGTCCTGAGAATCAGGTCGTTACAAAAACAATCTCACAAATGGAGGATCAAAATATCAGCTCAAATCTGAATAAAATAAGCCCAAAACTCAAATAAAAAATGTGAAACCTTGTTCGATCTCGATTCCAACTTCTATCTGCTGAATACAAGCATCATGCCCATCAAAAATACCCCAAATTAAGACAATCACTCAACGTTAACACTTGACCCAAAATACCATCAAGAAAAAAAATCAAAATATAAAGTAATAAAAATGAAATTTACTTCCCTCATTTTACTCACTCAGGACACAACAGAGACTTCAAAAACACTTACATTACGAAGGTCAAGTTCAGAAAATACAATGATAATTCGTGCAAAAATACTGCAAATTACATACTGTGTTAGCCCCAACATTTGAAATATTCAAAAAAAGGCATAAAATAGATTACCAAAGAAATCAAAATAAGTTGGAGCAGTTCGATTTTGCTCTCTAACACCTGACCTCACCAAAAGAATCAAAATAAAGCCGCTGGTAATGAACCAGAACTACAATTTCTGCTTTTGTTTTCGTTTGCTTTTGCTTTTGAAGTTTAAATTAGGCAACTTAAACCACTAACAGTACCATGTTACAACATATTCCAAGAACTTACTAACCTAACACTAACCAATTTGGAGCAAGGAGATGCAAGATGAATAAGCTACATAATATATCAGAGTGAATACCACACCAATACCCAAAGATTATTATCCTAACTCTAATCACGTTCGCCAGAACACCAAAAGGTAACAAAAACTTAAAGCAAAAGGAAGAATTAAATCATGAAAATATTGGGTGGATCTTATAAGCAAGAAAAACAAATTCAGTGAAGTTTTGACGTCCTTGAGTGAAAGAGGAAAACCGATTGAGGTTATTCTGCGCCGGAAGCGATGAAAGAAGCTGAAAATAGAAAAAAGTCTGAACATGAGATTATTCGAATTTGTACTTGATGGAAAATAATCTGGTAGATCAAGCAGAGGTATGTGAACTGCTCAGGTCGACTAACGAAGAGGAGGAGCTTGCGGAGAGATATACAAATGGAGGCAAAACAAGATGCCGGGGCGATACGGCGGAGAGAGAGAGCGCTTTAAGAGGGAGGGAGAAAAAGGTGGGTTTAGGGGTTTTCCAACCTCAAACCGCCGGCGCCAAACCTTTTCACGGAGGCACGAGGGTTATAAAACATAAAAAATATATTTTTTAATTTAGGAATAAAATATAAATATTATATCATTATATTAATTCAAATAAAAAATAAATAATTATATAGAAAACAAAAGACTGTGTGCTAAAACTAAACTTTTTCTAATTATAATTATACATTGGCTGTAATTTAGTGGTTAGAATACCCGCGTTGTGCGGAGACCTGGTCTCGAGCAGCCACAATGAGACTTTTTTTTATCTAAAATTTAATTGATTTTGATTTCATATTTGTCGTTAAATTAGAACTACAATCATTTAAAACATTCCTAAATTAATCTAATTGAAAGCATGAGATAAAATTCCATTGCAAGGCGGGATCTTGTCAAATTTGCTACATTAATATGATATTTACACGAACCCATAATGAGTTAATCTAACACCGCAAATGAACAATTATAATAACACCAGCTGCTCCAGAATTCGAAAACTGAGCGGATGAAGATATCTCAATGGCAAAAAGATGTGCAATTCCATTTGAACCAATTGAATTTCATGTCATTCTCTTCGCCTTCAATGTCAACACGAGGAATGGCGGAAATGAGGGGCCAGTAGTCTCCTTTTCTATCCAAGCATCTCTTTTGCAGCGCAGGACTCTCTCGGATGATCAGATGTCCAAGGTTGGATGAGAGGCGGTGGATCGGCAACTCTCGCATGTTTGGACATCCCCAGATAAATAAAAATATACAGGAGGAGGGGAGCTCGAATGCTGCATCGAGGCTCTCCACGTTCCCAATGTTTCTCATCCTAAGACTTTGGAGGTTGGGGAGAGAGAGAGGAGCCTCTGGCTTTATTGTGTTCAACACACTGCTCCCTCCATCGATCTCTAGGTGTGTGAGAGAGGCGAGAGGAGAGAGGCCCCCTGCGAACAACCCTCGCATCACTCTCTCACAACCCGTTACCCTAAGATGTTCGAGTTCAGGGGGTAGCTCTTGTCCCGCCAACAATTCCAGATTTGGGCACTCCTCCATTGCCAGCCTTCGGAGGCATTTGAGTTCATGGATCTGTTTGGGCAACCCGCACAAATTCAAACAGCGCCAGATTGCAATATATGTAATCCTGTGGAATGAGGTTAGGGTTTCTGGCAATCTTCTCATATTCAAACCCCTCATCTCTAAATGGTTGAGAGAGGAAGAACAATGGGAGAAAATCTTGTCTAATTCCGAACCCAAACTTGTTAAATTTCCAATTTCCAATCTCACGACAGAGGCTGGAACTCTAGGCAAGCTCCGGAGACGGCTGCATCCACGAAGTCGTAAATTTACTATGGAATTAGACAATTCTGGCATGCTTTCGAGATTCTCACATTCAACGATGCTTAAATTTGTAAGTTTGTCTGAAAATCTTCCACTGGGAAAAGTTGCGAGAGATGGACAGATGGAAATGCTTAATTTTTCAAGAGCGGGGTCCCAGGTGCCGCTTCCATCCACCATAAATCCCTCTGGAAGCCATTTTAGGGCCTTGCAATCGGATATCACCATTCGCTTGAGTGAGGATGGAAACCTCATCGGACCAAAGCTCTCTAGCTCACCGCATCCTCTGATCTCCAAATTCTCAAGCCCTGCCATAACCTCTATTTCATTCTCGTTTATTCTCGCCAAACTCTTGAGCTCTTTGCATTCCTCAATCTCCAAATCTTGAAGTTCTCCCAACATGCACAACACCTCATCCTCCACGTAAATCATTTCTCGAATATTTCTCAATCGTAGGCGCCTCAGCGAGGTTAGGTCTCCCAAAGTCTTCACTGCTGCCTCGCTACAGTCTTCGATGAAAAGCTTCTGAAGCGAAGGATGTCTGCACTTTAAATTTCTCAAATTTTGACATCCACTGATTCTCAATTCTTCTAGCAAAGGAAGATTGTCGGGTAATTTGCCTACCAACACAGGACATTTGATTATTTCCATCTTTTGTAATCGAGGAAATATAACTTCAGCTTCCTCCTGGTTCCCAAAACACGAACACCATTCTTCCAATCCATGCATCTCTTTAAGAATTAAGGTTTCCAGAGAGGGGAATGTTTGGTTAGAACTTGACGTAATTTCATAGAATTCTTTTCCCAACTTAGTCACCCCATGCATGCCACTTATTTCAAGCTTTTTGAGCGACACCAATCCTCCCAGAGACGGTAATGAACTCATGCTCTTGCAATCACGAAGAGAAAGTGTTTCCAAATGAGCGAACCGGAAATCCCCAACCCATTTGGGGAACGATTTCCCATTGTAGCCTTCAATTTTCAGACTTTTTAGACTAGAGCAAGGCTGCAGCTCATCAAGTATTTGAATTTGCTTTTCATTTGTATCTTTCATCCATTTGAACTCGATCGAAACAAGCCCCTCCTTGCCTTTCAAATTAGCATCTCTTGCCTCATGAACATCCACCACTTTCTCCAGTCCCCATATAGAAAGCTTTCCCCGTAAGTGCAAAAGACCTTTCAGTTCATTCAATCTCAACTCATGCTTTTCTCCAACAATGAATTTTGACAGGATTTGAAGATTCTCGAGATGTCTAATCCTTAATGGCATCACCTTCAACCTGTCTGTGTCCATAATATCTAAAACTCGGAGATTAATAAGCTTCCTCATTTCTCGGGGCAGCTCAATAAGTCTCCTACAATGCCTCAACTTCAAAACTTGCAAATTCAAAAGACCACATATTGATTCGGGCAAGAGTTTTATAAAGGTGGAAGACATGTCAAGATGACGTAATTGTTTGAGATTGAAAATCGAGTTGAGTAGTTCTTTTATGGCATAACCACCCAAACAAAGTAACTTTAAGCATCTCATCTTTGGTATCAATCTGTCCAAAATATCACTACTTATAGGAAAAATAAAATAATATTCATAGAAGACAATGAATGATCTCAATCTCACAGATACTGAGAATTTCTTAAATCTTTTGAAAATTTCAAAACGACGACTTGCAAATGAAAGATAGCGAATGTTTTCTAACTTGATATCGTCTTGACTTCCTTCATAGGTGTCCAAATGAAGGCTCATTCCCCCACTAACCCAGATGGCAAGATCATTCATGAGGTCGTGCATAACAAATTTAGAGCTTTCAAGTGTCTTTCGTTGAAAGAATGACCTTGACAATAAGTCTTCGAAATATGCATTCCCTACTTCCGTAAAGTTGGAAAGCACAAGCTTTGATTGATCCAAAAGTCCCTCGGCCATCCACCACAAAACTAAGTCATCCTTGTCAAATTCATAATCTTTCGGGAACATAGCACAGTAAGCAAAACATCGTTTTAAATGGGACGGGAGATAATTGTAGCTCACTCTTAGAGCAGGAAGAACATCGCATTTTAAAGACCACATGTTACTAGTCAGTATTGTCCCCCACTCTCTGGGATTGAGTTTTCCACGCAATAGCCCTCCAATGGCCTTCGCCGCCAATGGCAGGCCATCGCACTTCTTTGCTATCTCCTCCCCTACTTGTTGTAACGTTGGATGCCCACCGAAAGTAGCAACCCCAAATGCATGTTGAGCTAACACCGACAAACACTCTTCCCGTTCTAATTTCCCCAACGGGTGCATGAACCCGGCGCCCATGGTGGATGCAACGTTTTCGATTCGAGTGGTTATCAACACTTTGCTACCAAACTCGCCGGCATCAAAAGGCTGACTCAGAGCATCCCACTTTAAGTAGTTCTCATTCCACAGGTCGTCGAGGATAAGTAGAAACTTCTTGCCATGGAACACATCTTCTAACTTCTTCTGAGCATTATTTAGATCGTTCACATCACAAGTGCTTGAAGTGAAGCTTTCGATGATTTTTTTTGTGATCTTAAAAACATCGAATTCATCCGAGACGCAAACCCAGGCTTTGGTATCGAAGCTTGCGCTGACCTTCTTGTCGTTGTAGACGAGTTGGGCAAGTGTCGTCTTCCCCAATCCACCCATACCCACTATGGCCACCACAGAAACTGGCTTATTTCCATTAGAATCACCACTCAGTAACTCATTGACCAGGGTTTGCTCGTCGTTTTTCCGACCATATACTTGGGATTCATGGACGAGACAAGTAGTTTCTAATCTCTCCCACACGACTCCTTTGGATCCTTCAGTGGCCCTCTCTTTCAACCCCAAAGACTCCTTTTCTCTGGTAATCGCTTCGAACCTCTGAGTGATCTCTTTCATTTTGGAGCCCAAGGACACATTAAACTTGATTTCACGAGGACTGAAACAAGAACAGGAAGTGTGGATGAGTCTGCGTACCTTGCTCGTCGAGCCTTCATTCTCCGCCGTGACTTTTTGGCGCAGTACTTCAGTAGAAAACTCTTCCAAGATGTCCTCCACGTCATAGGCCAGGTCTGTGAGATCGTCGAGCCAGATTTTGATCGGCCCTTCACTCATCTGCCTTTCTTCTGCATCGTCCAGGACGTATTTGATTTTTCTGAGCAACTTACTCCACTGTTCGATCTCAGATTCGACATTGTTTCTGCGCGCGTACTTGAGAACGTCTTGCGAGGATAGCTTGCCGAAGAGGGCCTCGAAAGCAGCCGACAGGGCGGCCTCGGCCACGAAAACAGCAACGGCTTCCATGATCGGTGCAGAGGAGGAGAGATCTGATGCGAGGGGAAAACAGAAGACCAAGTCTGCGAAGTCTCAAGCTCTTGTCTTGGGAAGGTAACAATGATTCAGATAAAAAAGAAAGAAAAAGTGGCAGCCAGCCTGCGTTGATCCAAGCGTTGATCCAAGCATTGAAGGATCCATTGTTTATTCATAATTTATCAATTATTTATTCCACTACCAAATTGCTATTGTTTTTTTGTATTTTTCAGATTTATCCAAGCATCTTTGGAGGCGTCTGAAACCAACCCTTCAGATCGACCATGTGCGTAATTTTTCGAGGAATTTGTTCGATTAGTCTCATGATTTCGAACGAGTTAAATGCATCAAAACACTAGCAAAGATCAAATATTCTTCTTAATTGGATCAGTCTTCTTCTTGTTCCGACCGCGAGAGCTAATTGATCTCAAGATGAAAACTACCTTCATGATTTAAGAAAAATCAAATACATCCGATCTTTGATGGTCATCCATTTTCTAGACCTCTGTTTAAGATTAAGATCCAACGCTTGATTTCTCTGCAGAAGTGATGGCGGAAAAGGATCATGCGGGGGCGACGTTGGAGATTCCATCTGAAGCAATTCTGTGGAAATCTGTATGAAATCTCTTATTCAATTCAAGCTCATTTCCTCGGATCAAAACATCCGATCTTTGATGGTCTTTATTGCAGACTAATTGGGCATTTTTTGCCCAAATTTTGAAACTCTGTTCCATGATTTTTGGTTTCGTCCAATATAGTTATGTGATTTCCGCTGTTATGTTGATGTTGCAACAAAGAGATTCAAAAAGGTATAATTACTTTGTCATAAAGTCGCTCACGTCTTGAAGGTTTCTCAAATCAGGAACTTGATGATTCTGCACAAATGTCCTAAGCCTACGAGAGACACCAATTGGCTGCAATCTTATGGAGTAATGTTGGAAGTCGATGAGCTTAGTGTCTTTGTTGTAATTTAGTAAGACAATTCTCTGGCAAGATGAAAGCTTAACCTAGAACGGAAAAATAAAATTATTAGAACTAAGAACTCTTACTTTTGGTGATATATATCAATGGCAGGAAATATGTTCTGAAATATTATAGTCGTAAGCTTTAGATGTTGCTCTCCACTTCCAAAACCAGAGAGTACAATTTGCCAGCATTACATAATGTCAGAATTGTGCAATCATCACACCATGCATAGAACATTTTAAATCCACCATCCTTCTACTTTGCAAATATATATTTTAGCACAGCAATCTGGCCAAAGTGTATATTATGTTAAGTTCAAAACATGGTAATTTTTTTTTATCTTCATGTCTAACCAAATTGAAATTCTCAATAAATCAATCAGTATGCACATTTTATTGCGCGGACATATTTGGATAGAGAGAGAAAGGTTACCAAAGGCGCAGTTTTGAAAAGGTCTTTAGGACATTTTGGGCATAAATGGGAATGAGCAATATCAACTGCCAACGAATACTTGTTAGTTTTGAATGTAAGCGTTGGTTCCTGAGGAGTCCTCGCAACCCTCAGATAAGGAGCAGATTGAGTTTTAGACAATATGAGGAAATGTGTGTAAGGCCAACAACATTTAAGAAGTCTTGAAAGGAAGCATTAATTTTTTTGTAACTAAAAAGTTTATTACTAATCTTTTTGCTTGACTTGAATCACAATAAAGACATGAGTTATGATCATCTTACTTTAAGTTCAAGGGCTGTAAAAGGAAGCATTAATTTCCTCAGATTCATTGGCAATTGCCTTAAAGGATCAGGCAAATCTCCTCTGGCAAACACAAAGCTCTTAGGGATTTTATCCTCATGATATGATCAGCATCAGCCTGTTTTTTTAAGATAATTGGCTTCACAAAGGGCTTCCTCTTTTTCTGTTCCAATCGAAAACACACACAAATCGACAATCACTCAACGTTAACACTTGACCCAAAATACCATCAGGAAAAAAAATCAAAATATAAAATAATACAAACGAAATTTACTTCACTCACTTTACTCACTCAGGACACAACTGAGACTTCAAAAACACTTACATTACGAAATCGGGCCATGTCGTTTGACAGAAGTTGTCTGTTTTTCCAGGCAAAGTTCAGAAAATGCAACGATGATTCGAGCGAAAAATGCTGCAATTACATTCTGTGTTAGTCCCAACATTTGAAATATTCAAAAAAGACTTAAAATAAATTAGCAAAGAAATCAGAAGGCAACAATGGGCATAAGTTGGTGCTGTTCGATTTTTCTCTCTAACATCTGACCTCACCAAAAAAATCAAAATAAAGCGGCTGGTAATGAACCAGAACCACAATTTCAGTTTGCTTTTGCCTTTGAAGTTTAAACAAGGCAACTTAAACCAATAATAGTACCAAGTTATAACAAATTCCAAGAACTTACTAACCTAACACTAGCCAATTTCGAGCAAGGAGAGACAAGATGAATAAGCTACATAACATACCAGAGTGAATACCACACCAATGCCCAAAAATTATTATCCTAACTCTAATCGCGTTCGCCAGGACACCAAAAGTTAACGAAAACTTAAAGCAAAAGGAAGAATTAAATCATAAAAATATTGGGTGGATCTTATAAGCAAGAAAAAAAAAATCTGTGAAGTTTTGACGTCCTTGAGTGAAAGAGGAAACCCGATTGAGGTTATTATGCGCCGGAAGCGATGAAAGAAGCTGAAAACAGAAAAAAAAAAAAAAGTCTGAAAATGAGATTATTCGAATTGTACCTGATGGAAAGTAGTCTGGTGGATCAAGCAGAGGTATGTGGACTGCTCAAGTTGACTAACGGAGAGGAGGAGCTTGCAGAGAGACATATGATGGGGGTAGAACCGGACGCCGAGGCAGGGAGAGAGAGAGAGAGAGAGCTTTAAGAGGGAGGGAGAAAACGGTGGGTTCAGGGTTTTTCTAACCTCAAACTGCCGGCGCCATAAATATTATTTTATTATATTAATTCAAACATATTCTAATTATTCAGAATCCGCAAATGAACAATTATAAAAACACCAGCTGCTCCAGAATCCGAAAACAGAGGAAGAAGATACTTCGATGGCAAAAAGATGTACAATTCCATTTGAACCAATTGAATTTCATGTCATTCTTGGCTGGAACCTGCAATCCCTGACGATGATCATGGCACGACCTCTTCGCCTTCAATTTCAACACAAGGAATGGCGGAAATGAGGGGCCAGTAGTCTCCTTTTCTATCCAAGCATCTCTTTTGCAGTGCCGGACTCTCTCTGATGACCAGACTTCCAAGGTTGGATGAGAGGCGGTGGATCGGCAACTCTCGCATGTTTGGACATCTCTCGATGTATAAAGATGTACAGCAGGAGGGGAGCTGGAATGCTGCATCCAGGCTCTCCACGTTCCCAATGTTACCCATCCAAAGACTTTGGAGCTTGGGGAGAGAGAGAGGAGCCTCTGGCTTTATTATGTTCAACACACTGCTCCCTCCATCGATCGCTAGGTCTATGAGAGAGGCGGGAGGAGAGAGGCCTCCAGCAAACAACCCTCCTATCACTCTCTCACAATCAATGATCGAAATATATTCGAGTTCCGGGGGTAGCTCTTGTCCCTCCAACAATTCCAGCTTTGGGCACTCTTGGATTGTCAGCCATCGGAGGCATTTGAGTTCATGGATCTGTTTGGGCAACCCGCACAAATTCAAACAGCGGCAGATTCCAATATATGTAATCATGTGGAATGAGGTTAGGGTTTCTGGCAATCTTCTCATATTCAAACCCCACATCTCTAAAGTGTTAAGAGAGGAAGAACCATGGGCGAAAATCTTGTCTAATTCCGATTCCACGTCTTCAACCTTCTCCGCGTTTGCAGAAATTTCCGAACCCAAACTTGTTAAATCTCCAATAGATAAACTCACGACAGAGGCTGGAACTCTAGGCAAGCTCCGGAGACGGCTGCATCCATGAAGTCGTAAACTTACGATGGAATTAGAAAATTCTGGCATGCTTTCGAGATTCTCACATTTATCAATGCTTAAATTTGTAAGTTTGTCCAGAAATCTTCCACTTCCGAGAGATGAACATTTGGAAATGCTTAATTCCTCACTGCTTCCATCCACCATAAATCCGTCCGGAAGCCATTTTAGGGCCTTGCAGTAGGATATCTCCATTCGCTTGAGTGAAGATGGCAACCTCATCGAACCAAAGCTCTCTAGTTCACCACAATTTCTGATCAACAATTACTCAAGCCCGGCCATTACCTCTATTTCATTCTCGTTTATTCTCGCCAAACTCTTGAGCTCTATGCATTCCTCAATCTCCAACACTCGAAGCTCTCCCAACATGCTCAACACCTCATCCTCCACGTAAATCATTTCTCGAATATTTTTCAATCGTAGGCGCCTCAGCGAGCTTAGGTCTCCCAAAGTCTTCAGTGCTGCCTCGCCACAGTCTTCGATGAAAAGCTCCTGAAGCGAAGGATGTCTGCACTTTGAATTTCTCAAATTTGGACATCTCTTGATTGTTAGTTCTTCAAGCAAAGGAAGATTGTTAGGTAATTTTCCTACCAACACAGGACAATCGATTATTTCCATCTTTTGTAATCGAGGAAATATAACTTTAGCTTCCTCCTGGTTCCCAAAACACGAACACCATTCTTCCAATCCATGCATCTCTTTAAGAATTAGGGTTTCCAGAGGAAGGAACGTTTGGTTAGAACTTGACGTAATTCCATAGAATTCTTTTCCCAACTTCGTCACCCCATACATGCCACTTATTTCAAGCTTTTTGAGCGACACCAATCCTCCCAGCGACGGTAATGAACTCGCACTCTTGCAATCACAAAGAGAAAGTGTCTCCAAATGAGCGAACCGGAAATCCCCAACCCATTTGGGGAAGGACTTCCCATTGTAGCCTTCAATTTTCAGACTTTTTAGACTAGAGCAAGGCTGCAGCTCATCAAGTATTTGAATTTGCCTTTCATTTGTATCTTCCATCCATTTGAACTCAATCGAAACAAGCCCCTCCTTGCCTTTCAAATTAGCATCTCTTGCCTCTTTAACATCCACCACTTTCTCCGGTCCCCATATAGAAAGCTCTCCCCGTAGGAGCGGGAGATCTTTTAGTTCCTTTAATCTCACCCCATCATTCTCTCCAACAATGAATTTTGACAAGATTTGAAGATTCTGGAGATGTCCAATCCTTAATGGCATCACCTTCAACCTGACTGTGTCCCTAATATCTAAAACTCGGAGATTAATTAGCTTTGTCATTTCTCGGGGCAGCTCAATAAGTCTCCAACAATACCTCAACTTCAAAACTTGCAAATTCAAAAGACCACATATTGATTCGGGCAAGAGTGTTATATGTGTGTGAGACATGTCAAGATGACGTAATTGTTTGAGATTGGAAATCGAGTCGGGTAGTTCTTTTATGGCATAACCACTCAAACAAAGTAATTTTAAACATCTCATCTTTGGTATCAATCTGTGTAAAATATCACTACTTATATAAGAAATCCTATTATATTCAAAGAAGACTAGGATTGATCTCAATCTCACAGATACTGAGAATTTCTCAAATCTTTTGAAAATTTCAAAATAATGACTTGCAAATGAAAGATGGCGAAGGTTTTCTAACTTGACATCGTCTTAACTCGCTTCATAGGTGTCCAAATGAAGGCTCATTCCCCCACTAACCCAGATGACAAGATCATTTATGAGGTCGTGCATAACGAATTTAGAGCTTTCAAGTGTCTTTCGTTGAAAGAATGACCTTGACAATAATTCTTCGAAATATTCATCCCCTACTTTCGTAAAGTTGGAAAGCACAAGCTTTGATTGATCCAAAAGTCCCTCGGCCATCCACCACAAAACTAAGTCATCCTTGTCAAATTCATAATCTTTCGGGAACATGGCACAGTAAGCAAAACATCGTTTTAAATGGGACGGCAGATAATTGTAGCTCACTCTTAGAGCAGGAAGAACAGGGCATTTTAGAGACCACATATTACTAGCAAGTTTTGTCTCCCACTCTCTAGGATCGAGTTTTCCACGCAATAGCCCTCCAATGGCCTTGGCCGCCAATGGCAGGCCATCGCACTTCTTTGCTATCTCCTCCCCTACTTGTTGTAACGTTGGATGCCCACTGAAAGTATCAACCCCAAATGCATGTTGAGCTAACACCGACAAACACTCTTCCCGTTCTAATTTCCTCAAAGGGTGCATGAACCCGGCGCCCATGGTGGATGCGACGTTTTCGATTCGAGTGGTTATCAACACTTTGCTACCAAACTCGCCGGCATCAAAAGGCTGACTCAGAGCATCCCAGTTCATGTAGTCCTCGTTCCACACGTCGTCGAGGATAAGTAGAAACTTGTTGCCATGGAACACATCTTTTAACTTCGTCTGAGCATTATTTAGATCTTTCGCATCACAAGTGCTTGAAGTGAAGCTTTCGATGATTTTTTTTGTGATCTTAAAAACATCGAATTCATCCGAGACGCAAACCCAGGCCTTCTTATCGAAGCTCGCGCAGACCTTCTTGTCGTTGTAGACGAGTTGGGCAAGTGTCGTCTTCCCCAATCCACCCATACCCACTATGGCCACCACAGAAACTGGCTTATTTCCATTAGAATCACCACTCAGTAACTCATTGACCAGGGTTTGCTTGTCGTTTTCCCGACCATGTACTTGGGATTCTTTGACGAGACAAGTAGTTTCTAATCGCTCCCTCACGACTCCTTTCGACCCTTCACTGGCCCTCTCTTTCAACCCCAGAGACTCTTTTTCCTTGGTAATCGCTTCGAACCTCTGAGTGATCGCTTTCATTTTGGAGCCCAAGGACACATTAAACTTGATTTCACGAGGACTGAAACAAGAACAGGAAGAGTGGATGAGTCTGCGTACCTTGCTCGTCGAGCCTTCATTCTCCGCCGTGACTTTTTGGCGCAGTACTTCAGTAGAAAACTCGTCCAAGATGTCCTCCACGTCGTAGGCAAGGTCTCTGAGACCGTCGAGCCAGATTTTGATCGGCCCGTCACCCATCTGCCGTTCTTCGGCATCATCCAGGACGCATTTCATTTTTGGGAGGAGCTGGCTCCACTGTTTGATCTCAGATTCGACATTGTTTCTGCGCGCGTACTTAAGAACGTCTTGCGAGGAAAGCTTGCCGAAGAGGGCGTCGAAAGCAGCCGACAGGGCGGCCTCGGCAACGAAAACAGCAACGGCTTCCATGATCGGTGCAGAGGTGGAGAGATCTGATGAGAGGGGAGAACAGAAGACCAAGTCTGCGAAGTCTCAAGCTCTTGTCTTGGGAAGGTAACAATGATTCAGATAAAAAAGAAAGAAAAAGTGGGCAGCCAGCCTGCATTGATCCAAGCATTGAAGGATCCATTGTTTATTCATAATTTATCAATTATGATTTCCAATGTGTAATATTTACAAATTGTCGGATGGGCACAGAGGAGCCTTAATATTTTGTGTAATTGTACAACCTTTTGAACGGGTTCCCTTTTGATTTGATAAAACTTTAAAATTAAAAATATACTAATATTTTAAAATATTAATTAATAAAATTAAAAATTAAAAATATTTTTTTTAAAANAATTGCTATTTTCTTTTTGTATTTTTCAGATTGATCCAAGCGTCTTTTGCGGAAATTTCGGGTTCGATTCAATTTTGGAGGCGTCTGAAACCAACCCTTCAGATCGACCACGTGTGTAATTTTTCGAGGAATTCGTTCGATTAGTCCCATGATTTCGAACGAGTTAAATGCATCAAAACACTAGCAAAGATTACATATTCTTCTTAATTCGATCAGTCTTCTTCTGGTTCGTGGTTCGGGCCGCGAGAGTTAATTGATCTCCAGATAAAAACTACTTTCATGATTTAAGAACTGGAATTTAGATTTTTGGACGGTCAATCTTGATTTTCATTTTGTAATATTTACAATTTGTCTGATGGGAACCGAAGAGCCTTAATATTTTGTGCAATTGTATAACCTTTTGAACTGATTCCTTTTATAAAACTAAATTTAAAATATTAATAATTAATATTTTAAAATATGAATTAATAAAATTAAAAATTTAAAATATTTTTTTAAAATTTTTATTATTTAATTTAATGAAAAAATTGGATTATATTTTTCAAAAAGAAGATGAACATTTAAACATTTAGTATTATTATTCTAAAAAATTATATATCGTTGAAAAATTAAACTGTACAAAAAATTTGATATTTGCATTACTACATAGTAGATACATCACAACTAAGTTGACACTCATATAATTGTCAATCATGCGCAAAATATTAAAAAATTATTTGTTTCTAAAATGTATGGGTGGACAAAAATAGATAAGAAAAGTTTTAGTTTGGTTACTGTTTCTATTTTTTAGAAGAATTATGATTTATGATCTGATTTTAATTTTTAGAACGAAAAAATTGAAAAACTAAAACCATGATTGTGTGTTACAAATTATCCAAAATCGGTTAAACTCAACCAGACACCAATATAATTTTATGTGAATTTAAAAATTAGATAAAAAATCTGCTCGATATGGCCGTCGATGGCCGTTAACTATATGGCCGTCGATGCTCAGCAATTATCGGATATGATGCTTCAATTACATGCGGTTTGGTTGATGCCAGTGCAAGTCAGCGTCGCATTGGTGCTTTTATACATCTATCTCGGCACGGCCGTGTTTACGGCCTTTATCGGGATCTCGGGTATTCTTGTTTTCGTCGTGTTGAGTAACAAGCAGAGAAATCGATATCAACTTAATTTGATGACAAATCGTGATTCTAGAATGAAGGCGACGAACGAGATGCTCAATTATATGCGAGTGATTAAGTTTCAGGCTTGGGAAGAGCATTTCAACAAAAGAATTCAAGCCTTTCGTGAATCCGAGTATGGATGGCTCTCGAAATTCATGTATTCGATCGCGGGAAATCTCGTCGTTATGTGGAGTACGCCTTTGCTCATATCGACTTGCACGTTCGGACTGCGCTTTTGTTGGGCGTTCGGTTAGACGCTGCGACCGTGTTCACGACGACCACGATTTTCAAAATCTTGCAAGAGCCGATCAGGACGTTTCCGCAATCGCTCATCTCTCTCTCGCAGGCGATGATATCGCTCGGGAGGTTGGATAAGTACATGATGAGCCAAGAGCTGGCCGAGAACTCGGTTTTGAGAGAGGAAGGATGCAATAATCGCTGTCTTTGCTGTAGTATTGGTCGGGTTTAGAAGCTTTTTCGTCACCATTTTCGGACTTAAGACTGCTCAGATTTTCTTTGCACAAATTCTTCGTAGCATTTTGCATGCACCGATGTCGTTTTTCGATACCACTCCTTCGGGAAGAATTCTAAGTCGGGTAAGAATTGGATTTCTCTCTGCTGTTTGAGTTGCTTTGAATTATTTTCGGCTAGCTGACTGTAAATTCATTTTTGTTCGAATTCAGGCGTCAAGCGATCAAACGAATATCGACGTGTTCATCCCGTTTATTATGGGGATTACTATCGCCATGTACATCACGGTCCTCAGCATTTTCATAATCACGTGTCAATATGCTTGGCCGACGATTTTCTTACTCGTTCCGCTTGCTTGGCTTAACATATGGTATCGGGTACGATAATGTTTTTTATTGCTACGATTCGAGCATCTTATATGCAGCATAATTTGTAGTTTTTCTAATTATATCAACCGTAATTATCCGTTTTGTAGGGGTACTATCTTGCTACGTCTCGCGAACTGACCCGGCTCGACTCGATCACCAAGGCCCCAGTTATTCACCATTTCTCAGAAAGTATATCGGGCGTCATGACAATTCGCGCTTTTGGGAGACGGGAAAGTTTTTGTCTCGAGAATATTCAACGGGTTAATGCCAATTTATGCACGGATTTTCATAACAACGGGTCGAACGAGTGGTTGGGTTTCCGATTGGAACTTCTCGGGAGTTTAGTTCTTTGCATTTCAACAATGTTCATGATCTTGTTGCCTAGCAGCATTATAAAACCAGGTATCAAACTCTCTCTCACTCTATCTTTCTCTCTCTAGACTAATCTGGTTTTTTCAAACAATGCAGAAAACGTCGGGTTGTCACTGTCGTACGGATTATCGCTTAATTCAGTGTTGTTCTGGGCTATATACATGAGCTGTTTCGTCGAAAATAGAATGGTATCGGTCGAGAGAATTAAGCAATTTACGAACATTCCATCCGAAGCCGAATGGAAAATTGAGGATCGTATTCCTCCTTCGAACTGGCCGACTCAAGGCAATATAGATGTCAAAGACTTGCAGGCAAGAATTTCACTTATCTTCTCATAATGTTGATAAATTAATTTCTTTTCATAAACTCTTAAAAACTTGCATTTTTCGTCTATTTTCATCGAACAGGTCCGATATCGGCCGAGCACACCTCTGGTCCTGAAGGGTCTCACGATGAGCATTTTCGGAGGAGAGAAAATAGGAGTCGTCGGCCGTACTGGGAGTGGAAAATCGACATTAATTCAGGTTTTTTTCCGGCTAGTCGAGCCGTCCGGAGGCAAAATAATCATTGATGGGATCGATATTACTACGCTTGGGCTTCACGATCTTAGATCACGGTTCGGAATCATTCCCCAAGAACCAGTTCTTTTCGAAGGAACTGTCAGAAGCAATATTGATCCTGTTGGACAGTATTCTGATGAAGATATATGGAAGGTGAAATTAAATTCATTTTTATCATCACAGTTTATTCGAGAAAAGTTACGATTTTTGTTTTCCGCAGAGCCTCGATCGATGCCAACTCAAAGAAGTCGTGGCTTCAAAACCCGATAAACTCGAGTGTTCAGGTTCGTAAAGCCGATAAACTTCATGTTATATTATCGATTGAGACAGTTTCGAATGATCGATAATGTTGGTTGCAATCTTCGAATAGTGGTCGATAATGGCGAAAACTGGAGCGTCGGGCAGAGACAGCTTCTTTGTTTGGGTCGGGTTATGCTGAAACGTAGCCGCCTCTTGTTCATGGACGAGGCCACGGCTTCGGTCGACTCACAGACCGACGCCGTAATTCAGAAGATTATTCGGGAAGATTTCGCGGAATGTACTATCATTAGTATTGCTCATAGAATTCCGACTGTCATGGATTGTGACAGAGTTTTAGTCATAGACGCTGGTGAGTTCAGTTCTTACTTTCGATAATTATACGATAAATTCCGCTTCGTGTCGCTCGATCGATACGGACGAGAGACATGCAATAATATTTTCGTAGATTTATCCGTAAAATGCATGAACCTTAACTCGTTTTCTCGATTTCTGTCTCTAGGTTTGCGCAAGGAGTTTGACAGGCCGTCTAAATTGCTCGAGAGGCCGTCTTTGTTTGCAGCGTTAGTCCAGGAGTATGCCAATCGCTCTTCGGGACTGTGAGGAAACCGGACACGAACATGTTAATATCTACGAGACGGGTAGTTCAACCTATGACCGAGGCTCGAAGCGAACCGGAATGAACCGGTTCGGTCCAAGCAAAAAGGTCCACTCAGATGCATTCCAATTTGTTATATCTTAAGAGGAAGTAGCTATGATTGGAAGTTTAGTAGACAAAATAACAGAGATAAGTGCTAATGATGATGGATGGCAAAGAAAGCTGTTCTTAGGCTTTGATTTTTGATTTCCGATCATTTCATTGCCCTATTGCAATGTTTGTAACTTGTAAGTTCAACAATTTCAATAAAAGACACTAGTTTCTGATATATTCTACCGGAAAAGATTAGAAAAAAGATGATTTGTGTGTTACAAACTATCTAAAATTAGTTAAACTCAACCAGACATCAACATAATTTTATGTGAATTTAAAAATTAGATAAAAAATCGGCTGAATCATTCAAAATTCAATTTAAATATAATTAAAAAATTATTTTATAAAAGAGAACCAGGATAAAACTGGGGCCACATCATATTTTACCGTTCCAATTTTGGTTCAGATTTTGGAATAAAATTGATCCGGGGCAGGATGATGCCCACTCCTGATCAAATGGATCAAACAAACCAGTGGGTTTTGAATCTTGTGAAAGTAAGAAACTCTAGAACTATAAACGTTTTGCAGCCAAGAAACACGACATTTACAAAGATCCTCGAAGTATTTTCAGGGGATCGCCACCGCAGCACCACCGAAGGTCGAGGAGAGAGCAAGAGACTGCGAGGAAAATGGAGGAAAAAGTGATTTCTTTCTACAAGCGGCATTTGCTTTTGTATATCTAAATCATGAAATACAGTTTTTAATTAATTTGTAATAATTATCGACTTAAACTACTTAAAATATTTTATAGGTGAGCACGATTCTATAGGTGAGCACGATTCTGGTCGAATCAGTTACGGAGTTAATTGAAATTAGAATCATAAAATACAAACAGATACCGATTCGTCCCGGTCTTATTTCATATTTTATAAAAATAAAATATTTTTTTTATAAATATGGAATATTTATGAATGCGGATACTATTTATTTAGACGAAGTTTTAAGTAGTTGAAACCAATATCAATAATCTCAATCTCAATCATTATTTAAAAACAATCCCACAAATATCAGCTCAAATCTGAATAAAATAAGCCCAAAACTCAGATAAAAAATGTGAAACCTTGTTCGATCTCGATTCCAACATCCATCGTCCGAGTACAAGCATCCTGCCCATCAAAAATACCCAAAATTAAGACAGTGGCATAACGTCATGCTTTAACCTACACCCCATCCCCAACACATCACAATTGACCCAAAATACCATCAGGAAAAAAAATCAAAATATAAAGTAATACCAACCAAATTTACTTCCCCTACTTTACTCACTCATGACACACACTTTACTCACTCATGACACAACAGAGACTTCAAAAACACTTACATTACGAAATTGAGCCATGCTGTTTGACAAAAGTTGTCTGTCCTTCCAAGGCCAAGTTCAGAAAATACAAGAATAATTCGTGCAAAAATACTGCAAATTACATACTGTGTTAGCCCCAACATTTGAAATATTGAAAAAAAGGCATAAAATAGATTACCAAAGAAATCAAAATAAGTTGGAGCGGTTCGATTTTGCTCTCTAACACCTGACTTCACCAAAAGAATCAAAATAAACCTGCGGGTAATGAACCAGAACTACAATTTCTGTTTCCGTTCTGGTTCGCTTTTGATTTTGAAGTTTAAATTAGGCAACTTAAACCAGTAACAGTAACCTAACACGAACAAGGTGAACTTACTAACCTAACAATTTCGAGCAAGGAGAGGCCAGATGATTAAGCTACATAATATATACCAGAGTGAATACCACACCAATGCCCAAAGATTATTATCCTAACTCTAATCGCGTTCGTCAGAACACCAAAAGGTAACGAAAACTTAACAAAAAGAAGAATTAAATCATGAAAACATTGGCTGGATCTTATGAGCAAGAAAAACAAATTCAGTGAAGTTTTGACGTCCTTCGGTGAAAGAGGAAGCCCGATTGAGGTTATTCCTCGCCGGAAGCGATGAAAGAAGCTGAATACAGAAGAAAAAAAAAAGTCTGAACATGAGATTATTCCAGTTGGTACCTGATGGAAAGTAGTCCGGTGGAGCAAGCAGAGGTCTGTGGACTGCTCAGGTCGACTAACGGAGAGGAGGAGCTTGCAGAGAGATATACGAAGGAGGGAGAAAATGGTGGGTTTAGGGTTTTTCCAACCTCAAACCGCCGGCGCCAAACCTTCACGGAGCCACGGAGGGTTTAAAACATAAAAAATACTTAATATGGTATTTACACGAACACATTATAAGTTAATCTAACACCGCAAATGAACAATTATAAAAACACCAGCTGCTCCAGAATCTGAAAACTGTGAGGGAGAAAGATTCCTCGATGGCAAAAAGATGTACAATTCAATTTGAACCAGTTGAATTTCATGTCATTCTTGACTGGAACCTGCAATCTCTGACGATGATCATCGCACGACCTCTTTTTCTTCAATTAGAACCAATTTCGGAGTTAATCGAAATTAGAATCATAAAATACAAACTCCAATCTCATATTTTATAAAAATATGGAATATTTTTATGAATATGGAATATTTATGAATATGGAATATTTATGAATGCGGATATTATTTATTAAGACGCAGTTATAAGTAATTGAAACCAATATCAATAATCTCAATCTCAATCATTATTTAAAAACAATCCCACAAATATCAGCTCAAATCTGAATAAAATAAGCCCAAAACTCAGATAAAAAATGTGAAACCTTGTTCGATCTCGATTCCAACATCCATCGTCCGAGTACAAGCATCCTGCCCATCAAAAATACCCAAAATTAAGACAGTGGCATAACGTCATGCTTTAACCTACACCCCATCCCCAACACATCACAATTGACCCAAAATACCATCAGGAAAAAAAATCAAAATATAAAGTAATACCAACCAAATTTACTTCCCCTACTTTACTCACTCATGACACACACTTTACTCACTCATGACACAACAGAGACTTCAAAAACACTTACATTACGAAATTGAGCCATGCTGTTTGACAAAAGTTGTCTGTCCTTCCAAGGCCAAGTTCAGAAAATACAAGAATAATTCGTGCAAAAATACTGCAAATTACATACTGTGTTAGCCCCAACATTTGAAATATTGAAAAAAAAGGCATAAAATAGATTACCAAAGAAATCAAATAAGTTGGAGCGGTTCGATTTTGCTCTCTAACACCTGACTTCACCAAAAGAATCAAAATAAACCTGCTGGTAATGAACTAGAACTACAATTTCTATTTCCGTTCTGGTTCGCTTTTGATTTTGAAGTTTAAATTAGGCAACTTAAACCAGTAACAGTAACCTAACACGAATAAGGAGAACTTACTAACCTAACACTAACCAATTTCGAGCAAGGAGAGGCAAGATGATTAAGCTACATAATATACCAGAGTGAATACCACACCAATGCCCAAAGATTATTATCCTTACTCTAATAGAGTTCGTCAGAACACCAAAAGGTAACGAAAACTTAAAACGAAAAGAAGAATTAAATCATGAAAACATTGGCGGGATCTTTTGAGCAAGAAAAACAAATTTAGTGAAGTTTTGACGTCCTTTGGTGAAAGAGGAAACTTGATTGAGGTTATTCCTCGCCGGAAGCGATGAAAGAAGCTGAAAACAGAAAAAAAAAAAAGTCTGAACATGAGATTATTCCAGTTCGTACCTGATGGAAAGTAGTCCGGTGGAGCAAGCAGAGGTATGTGGACTGCTCAGGTCGACTAACGGAGAGGAGGAGCTTGCAGAGAGATATACGAAGGAGGGAGAAAGCGGTGGATTTAGGGTTTTTCCAACCTCAAACCGCCGGCGCCAAACCTTCACGGAGCCACGGAGGGTTTAAAACATAAAAAATACTTAATATGGTATTTACACCAACACATTATCAGTTAATCTAACACCGCAAAAGAACAAATATAAAAATACCAGCTGCTCCAGAATCTGAAAACTGAGAGGGAAAAAGATTCCTCGATGTCATTCTTGACTGGAACCTGCAATCCCTGACGATGATCATCGCACGACCTCTTCGCCTTCAATTT
>QAOC01002837.1:0-15711 GCA_003255005.1 Begonia fuchsioides
TTAACATAAAATGAGGGTCGTTACATTATGGATTAGGGATTTGGGCTTTGAGCTAAAGCTAAGGGCTATAGTCTTAAGGCTAATGGTTTAGGGTTTAAGATTTAAGGTTTAGCGTTTGTGGTTTACGGTTCAAGGTTTGGATTTTAGAGTTTAGGGTTTAGAGATTATTCTTTAGGGTTTAGATTTTGAGTTTATGGTTTAGGGTTTTGGGCTTAGGGCTTAAGGATTTGTAATTAGGGCTATGGGCTTAGGGCTATGGGCTTACACCATAGGGCTTCGGGATTAAAGCTTATTGTTTAGTTGTTGCGGCAAGGGTTAAGGGTTTAAGGCTTAGGGCTTAAGAATTAGGACTTAGAGCTTAGGTTTAGGGAATAAGGCTTAAGGCTTAGGGCTTTGGACTTATGGCTTAGGGCTTAGGGCTTAGGGCTTAGGGCTTAGGGCTTAGGGCTTAGGAGTTAGGGCCTAGGGTTTGGGGCTTTGAGCTTTGAGCTTAGGCATTAGGGCTGCCTAAGACTTAGGGCTTAGGGATTTAAGCTAAGTGCTTTGGACTATGGGCTTAGAGCATACAACTTAGGGATTTGGGCTAAGGGATTTAGGCTACGGGCTTTAGACTATGGGGTTATAGCTTAGGGCTTAATGGTTACAGCTTACAGCTTAAGATTTAGGGGTTATGGCTTAGTGCTTAATCCTTTAAGCTTTGGGTTTTGTGCGTAGGACTTAGGGCGTATTCTATTGAGCTTAATCCTTCACCTTTGTTTTCCTCACCTACATCACAAAGCTTATTCTATTGAGTTTAAGGCTCAGTAAGAAATCGTATAAAGTGACCTACGTAACATGAGCGTGGTTTTCTAAAACATGCATATTCATTTTGTTCTTTATTGCGTTATTCTTGCTTATCGATCTGGTTTTCCACCTCGTGGTTCTACCAGTCATTTACTTGTTCGGTTTTCCACCTCGTGGTTCTACTTGGTCCTCGTGACCAAGCTTTCCACCTCGTGGTTCTACCTCATTCATTCGTTACGTACATTCATGCATAGAACTTTGAGGATTTTCAGAACGAGAGTTAGCACCAACGGGTTCCTCCCATCCCACCCTCGCCATTCGGTTGGGTAACGTTTGAAAACATGCTTGGAAAACATTTTCGTTCTTTTCGTAAGACATGATGCATGAAAATGGCATACGTGCACAACGTGACATTCATAACATAAACATAATGCATGCATAAAACATCTCTGAATCAATATAAACAAACATCTCCAAATGAAGATAATTCTTAAGTATACTTAACATAAACTTACTTCATTACTTTACTTAAACCTAGCGACCATCAAACAATGTAAAACAAACACCAATCAAACCCAAACACTTGGGTCGGTGCACGGTGCGATACACCCCAAAAAGAGTATTCTTATTCTACTTATTCATAATCGTAACCAATTCTCGTTCACTTTTATTTGTTTCTAATTATACAACCTTAATCCTACTCTCTGTGATGTAGTCCACGAAGGGCCAAAGACATGCAAGATTCACTTACTTGAATTCCAAGCTGCAGAATACTCCTTATTTCCTTCACTTTCTTTAATTGATTCTAAACAACCTTAACATCACAAATATGTTTACATTAGAATTTCCCGAATTTACCATGTTTTTCTCCCAACTTACAACAGCCATAACTTAAGTTATCAAACTCCAATTCTTATGAATAAGCAACCAAAATCACCCTTAAGGTGTCTACTATAATTCATTAAATGACTTTAAATTCAATTTCGTAGTCAACAATCATATAAAATCCATAACTTTAAAATCAGACATATTAATCCTGCTTTTGTATGGACCTTGTGACATGCCACGGATTGGCATACCGAATGGAGCAATCACCCGAGCCGGTGCTCGGGAATTTTCTAACATATTTGTTAATTTTGTAGGAAAATTAATTGATGAACTATACATTGCTAAGCCAACTTTAGAGGATCAAACAAGGCCAAAACACGTGATTAATTGGCATGGAGAAAACGTGGATTTACAACCAAGAACCGAGCCTCCCGGAATCAAGCCCGCACATGAACCCGGTTGAAGTTCACGTTTCATGGTGAGTTAAAGTCACATGCAAACGTGACCAAATGTCCAACGACTCAACTTATCAACACTTCAATGGATTGAAGGAATTTTATTGCATTTTTTTAGTATAATTTTACGTTAATTTTTACGTTACATTTTAGGAGAACCCGAGAGGGTTTCTCGGCTTGATACATTTTAGTTATTTTGCATGCTTTTTCATGGGGTTTTGCATGAGGGGTTCTAGGCTGAAATAAGGGTATTTTGGGCTAAGAAAGAAGGGCAAATTGGCTCAAGGGGTACAAGATCACGTGGCCATCACATTCTTGCATTCTCATTGGTCCAATTTTCTCTCCTTTATTTTCATTCTCAGCATGCATGTTGCATGCCTTTGGCCCCTTAATTTTCCCTCCCTTTTTCCCACTCTTCTCAGCAGATAAAACCTCCCTGATTGCGTGATTGTAAGGATAGTTTGGAATTTGAATTAAAGTTGCTTTGAGCATCTCCCTCTCACGGGCATTTCCAACTTCAAACCGGCAGCCGACGCACCTCCGGACACCGTAGGTTATCTCAAAGGAATCCTCCCTCTGAGCTGGAGATTTCTTGGTGCTTCAATACTCCAGCCTTCTTCAAGGACTTTAGGGTGAGATTGAAGGTCACAAGCTCTTCCTTCCATCAGTATTTTTCGTTTGGTTTTAGTTCTTTCCGCCGGAAGACTTCCGGCATTTTTGGAGGATTGTTACTCAACCTAATCTAAAGGTTCCCCTAAAAATTTCGGCCACAAACTCATTCGCGTAATTGAGATTCGCTGTCCAAATTCCAGTCCAGATTCTAGAATTATCAGATTGTCGTTATTCTCTAAAACCCTGCCCGATCCAAATATCCTCCACCTTCCTTTCATCTTTAACCCCTCATTTCTGTGTCATTTGGTATCAAAGCCATAAATCCCTCCCCACCTTCCTCTTTACATCTGTTTTTATGTGATTTTAAGATTGAATAATGGCCTTGAGAAGTGGTTCCAGCCATCAACCAAAATTGGAACCTGGTGTTGAAGAAACACATCTGTCATTAGTTATCTGATGAGTGCTTAGTACTCAAGCTCGAGAAGAGGAACTCCAATGAGAGAACATCTTTCATAGTAGGTGTTTGATCCAAGAAAAGGTATGCTCACTTATTATTGATTGTGGTAGTTGCACTAACGAAGCATCTCGGGATTTAGTTGATAAACTTAAGTTGAAAACTTGTTTGCATCCGAGGCCTTATAAATTACGTTGGATCAATGATGAAGAAGACCTCAAGGTTACCGAGGAAGTATGCATTGATTTCTCTATTGGAAGTTACAAGGATAAGGTGATGTATGATGTGGTTCCCATGAGTGCAAGCCACTTATTACTCGGGAGACCATGGCAATTCGATCGGAGAATTATGCATGATGGTTTTTCAAATCAATATTCCTTCAAATTCAATGGACGATCATTCAAATTAGTTCCTCTCAAACCGTCTCAAGTGGCCAAGGATGAACTTATTAAGAAGGAGAGCTTGGCCAAAACCAATTTGTTTATGCCTCAAAAGAAAGAAGAAGAAGTTAAACCGGTTGTTGGAAAAGAAGCCAAACAAGTGGAAGAAATTGTCGGTATTGAGGATAATCACTCCTCCAAGGAATCTGAAAACTCTTGTGCTATCTTGGAGCCTCATCACGAGCCTAACCAAGAAGAAAATATTGTGGATCTTCCGTTGGCAGCAAGTATTGAAGAAGGAACCTCAATAAAGATAGAGCTCCAACAAGTCGGGATTGCCCACCCTATGTCTCGCACGACCGTGAACCAACCCTTCGGGTATGTAGATCCAATATTTACAGCAACCTCTCATCCTTGCATGGAATGGACAAATGCTTTTGAAGAGCTTGTAATGGAATACCATTGTATCCAAGTAGACCGAAGGATGAAATGGTCAAACCAAACAAGGTTGTGGCCAAAAGGTATGATCCATTTAACCAAGTGCTTAATTATCTTCATGAGATTGGCTGGATAGATAGTGGACATTTTAGTGATGTTGACGTGAACTTTTTGAAGAATAACTTTGACACGCTCCAAGATGCGGAGGTGTCGGGAAGAGAGGAGATGGCAACAATCTGCCGAGAGAAAGAAAGGTAGGCAGCAACAGGGGATTGGAGCAAGGAGAACTCCAAACGCATACAGGGGCTTTAACTAGAAATTGGAGGACTTAAACCTTTGATAGTGGGCTAAGTTTGACCAAATTTACAACTTAAAAACACGTGCGGATCAATAAACTACAAGGAGGCAATTTTAGGTGCACAAACAGACAAAGCTGAAAGAAACAGTGTAGGGGTGTTCGGGAGACTTCTGCACAACTTCCAATGCAGGGAGTCTGGGAGGGTGGAAATTGGCAGAACTTATCTTCAACGAAGTTGGAAGAAATTGCAAGTGGTTTGAGGGAAAAATCACGGGTAGATTGGAAGATATGCATGATAGAAAATTGATGGACAGAACTGTCCGATTTCAGGAGTTCGGGTAGAAGGCAGTGGAAAAAGCATGCATAACTCTTGATGGGGAGGGACTGTGGCTAAACGTAAAGAACAGTTATTTCAAGCCATGAAAGAGGAACTCACAGCCATAAAATTGGGGACTTTTTGTTCCCGGAAAACAGAAATGGCACGAATTGGACTTTTGTTGCACAAATTCACTCGGGTAAGCACCAAAAACAGCAACCAACAACAAAGACAAAACACAAATGCAAACAACAAATGGAGGAAGGCTATGGGATTTCCAAGCTCGCTTTTGTTCCTAAACAAGTGAGGAAGGAGGTTGGAATAAGGTTTAGTGATCCTAGCTAATCACCAACACCACGACGAACAAGAATCAAGGATGTTACTCACCTAGATTCCCAAATGCCGTGAGAAAAGGAAGGGCTTGAGAGCTTCAAAGCTTCTTCAATTTACCAATATCTCTTTTCTATCTGCAAATGCTGAGAAAGCAAGGGTAAAAACCCTCCTTCCCACGAGCTACAAAAGGCATATGATTATCACCTATAGTCCTAAGTGCTAAACCAACACCAAGGTATGGTAAATGGGGCCCACCCTTGACTTTCATCACTAACAAGAGTGATGGTTACTAAGGGAAGGTAAAACTCATCCCCTAAGGCTTCCCAAGGATCTCCCACTTGCAGCCACGTAATTAACTTACAACAAAAGAAAAAAAAAAGAGAGGAGCTTGCATGGTTTTCACGTGAAAAACCAAAAACCTAACAGATGGGCCAAACCCATGATGGATTGTCCATAATCAAATGGACTTGAACACTTGTATCTTTTGGGCTACTGGTTGGGCACTTCCATGGGCTGCTAGCTGCTGCTCCCATGAAGGACAAAGATGAAATTCAGCCTTCCTTTCCGTTGGGGCCAAACATGGCCATGGATCAGCCACCATGGGTTGGATGCTCTTGGGCCGCTCCATCTTCTGGAGGCCTCTGTAATGGCGATCGTTGGCTGGGCAGTTGTTGTCCAAATTTTATGCTCTGCCCCAGGCTTGAAACCTTAAGATGTGGGCCACATTTTTGTAGAAGCACGTTTGTCCAAAACATGTCCGGAAGGTTGTCGAAACGGCTGCACAAGCCTCGAAGGTCAGCTTGGGCCGAAACCAGAAATGTTGTTTTCATCACCATGGATGTTTTGATCACCCTTCAATGCCACGGGTACACTAAGTACCCTTACATGTGCACAAATTTAAGCTACTAATTATCCTCCTAATTATTACATAAAACTAACTAAATTATTACACAAAGCTGTCAAAAGGAAAACATGCTTTCCCCTTCATGTTTTGGTGATTTGGGGCCACCTTAACGTGCCACCCTTGAACTCCTCTTTCTTCATCAAGTGTGGTTGGCCCATGAAATGCATCAACCCCACTTGACAACCAGGGATCACCATGCCCTTCATCTTTGGCTTCTTGATTAAACCTTTATAAAACAAGCTTCCTACAAAATCAACAAACTCATTAGAAAATAGTTTGCTTCCGCTTCTAGATTTGCTAATCCGTGGCACATCAAATTTCGTGGTTGTTTTCGAGCATGCAAATTTTGGAGCTAAGGAACTTTTCTTGCAAAATTCTGAACTTGCTTTGCTTAGTTGTAAAATTGAGAAATTAATGAGGGACAACTTATTTGGAATTACACATGATAATTTTAGAAGCTTTTTGAATTTCGATACATTTTGTCTACATGAACCATGGTCATTGGATACAAAAGCTTGGTGTGATGAGATACTAAATACTCGTGATCTTGAAGTTGGTACAACGGCCTTTAAAACTGTTTTGCTTCCTTGGAATAAGATTATGATTGATCATGTCATAGAGAACAAGGAGAAGTATACAAGTGCGTGGTTTATTCTCTATTTTAAGATGGAAAAGTTTTCAACCAACCTTATGTTTTGGATATTATTTTTATCTTGGGATGAACGTTTAGTTTGGGAAGAAACACATGGACGAATTTGGGTTATCAACTTCTTTTGGTGGTTAAATGGTTTACAACTTCTCATCCTTCTAACATGTGGTGATAATGTGAAGTCTTGGTGCCCTAAAGGAGTGAATAGAGAAAACACCGTGCATGGAAAGAATGATTACTTTCGGAAATTAAAATAGGCGTGCACCTGCCACGATTGGTTAGTAGTTCCTTTCTTGCTAACTAATAGCTCCAAAGATTTTACAGTACTTATGCATATTAGATCCCATGAATACTTGGAAGAATACATTGCTGATTATTATTGGAACACTATGGATTATAATTGGGATAGTGAAACTCATGTTGAACTAGTTATGTAGTGGCATAGTATAAACTGGATTAATGATTACTTTGGCTGATGAAATAATGATGTTGTTGTGAAATGCATAGAATCTTATGAAACACCAATAGAAATTGTTCATGGATGGATCACTTTTAAGAAGGTCTCAAGCATAAAGAATTTTTGGGGTGATGAATTCAACCCAAGTACATGCAAACTCGAGTTACCCGGCAATTATCGACTTTTAGCCACATATGATGTACAAGATCTTTCTCCATTTGCTGGCTATGATGAAGATGAACAAGATGGAGCTGACTTTCCCTTGGATTTGAGGTCAAATCCTCAAGAATCCGGGGAGGATGACATGCCACGGATTGGCATACCGAATGGAGCAATCACCCGAGCCCGAGCTCGGGAATTTTCTAACATATTTGTTAATTTTGCAGGAAAATTAATTGATGAACTATACATTTCTAAGCCAACTTTAGAGGATCAAACAAGGCAAAAACACGTGATTAATTGGCATGGAGAAAAGGTGGACTTACAACAAAGAACCGAACCTCCCGGAATCAAGCCCGCACATGAACCCGGTTGAAGTTCACGTTGCATGGTGAGTTAAAGTCACATGCAAACATGATCAAATGGCCCACAACTCAACTCATCAACACTTCAATGGAGTGGAGGAATTTTATTGCATTTTTTTTAGTATAATTTTACGTTAAGTTTTACGTTACATTTTAGGAGAACCCGAGAGGGTTTCTCGGCTAGATACATTTTAGTTATTTTGCATCGGATTTTGCATGAGGGATTCTAGGCTGAAAGAAGGGTTTTTTGGGCCAAGAAAGAAGGGCAAATTGGCTGAAGGGGTGCAAGATCACGTGGCAATCACATTCTTGCATTCTCATTGGTCCAATTTTCCCTCATTTATTTTTATTTTCAGCATGCATGTTGGATGCCTTTGGCCCTCAATTTTCCCTCCCTTTTCCCACTCTTTTCAGCAGGTAAAACCTCCCTGATTGCGTGATTTTAAGGATAATTTGGAATTTGAATTAAAGTTGCTTTGAGCATCTCCCTCTCACGGGCATTTCCAACTTCAAACTAGCAGCCGACGCACCTTCGGCCACCATAGGTTATCTCAAAGGAATCCTCCCTCCGAGCTGGAGATTTCTTGGTGCTTCAATACTCCAGCCTTCTTCAAGGACTTTAGGGTGAGATTGAAGGTCACAAGCTCTTCCTTCCATCAGTATTTTTCGTTTGGTTTTAGTTCTTTCCGCTGGCAGATTTTCGGCCACCACCAAAAACAGTGTTACTGTTCCATTACATTTCGACCGATCCATCCACGTGATTTCCTTCAGTTTTAGAGGACTATCACCTATCTTCTTCCCAGAGTTCTACTCAAAATTTCAGCCCTAAACACGATTTCATCGTTGAGTTATCACCGTCCGAATTCCAGTCCCGATTCTGGAATTATCGGATTATCGTGTTTCCATTTAACCTAAACTGATTCTGCCACTTCCTAAATCTTAACCACCCATTTCCGTGTCACCTTGTTTTTCATGCCATTTCCATTAATCGAAACCATGCTCAAACTCTTAGAACTTCAATATAGGGTATAGAAGAACACTTAAATCAACCAACATCATACCTTAGCCCCAACTTCGTGCTCCTCCTTCTTGTTATTTAAACTCATAAAACAACGCACTCTATTATCACCTCTCACACTAAACTTTCAACTTCAGCTTCAACCTTATGTTGTCCTTCATACGAAACTTGAGAGAAATTAGGGATAATAAGTGAGAATTTCGTGCATCCAATGTCAGCTGAAGGTGAAGAGGTAAATATGAGATGAAGAGGCAAACATGAGGTGGAGAGGCAAGCATGAGGTGAAGAGGCAAGCACGAGGTGGAGAGGTAAGCACGAGGTGGAGAGGCAAGCACGAGGTGGAGAGGCAAACACGAGGTGGAGAGGCAAGCACGAGGTGGAGGGATAAGCATGAGGTGGAGATAAGCACGAGGTGGCTTTACCAAATTTTCTTCTCCTACACTTAACTCACTTTGTCCCATACTCTAACCTTATTTCTTATTTCTTAAAGCATTTCTTTCAAAGACATATTTCAACACGCTACCATCAATACTTCGTGATGCACTTATCAAGATTTAGCAACGCAATTTAAATTTGTAATAACTAAGGTGCTTAAATGGCTCGAGTGTTACATTCCACCCTCCTTATTTGAAATTTTGTCCCCAAAATACACACTAAAAGAGTTTATGATATTTTTCTTCCATGTCTTGTTGTCTTTCCCAAGTGGCCTCCTCTATCGAGTGATTTCTCCATAGTACTTTGACTAAGGGGATTTGCTTGTTCCTTAGCTCTTTGATCTTTGAGTCTAATATCTTAACTGATTGTTCTTCATAAGTCAGAGCTTGATTTATCTCAATGGAACTCGGTTTGATTATTTGGTCCGGATCCTGCATGGACTTCCTTAACATCGATATGTGGAACACATCATGTACACCTTGCATGGATAATGGTAGATCCAATTTGTAGGTCATTTTTCCAATCTTCTTTGCTATCGGGAAGGGCCCGATGAACCTTGGAGCTAGCTTCCCCTTCTTGCCAAAGCGCTTAATCCCCTTAAATGGGGAAACCTTCAAATATACCTCATTTCCTTCTTCAAAATCCAATTCCCTCCTTCGTTGGTCTGCATAATTCTTTTGTCGGCTTTGCGCCACTTTGATTCTTTCCCTAATTACCTGCACTTGATCTTTGGTTTGCTGCAAGATCTTGGGACTATAAAATTGAGGTTCACCGACTTCGTCCCAATATAGAGGCGATCTACACTTTCTACTGTAAAGTGCTTCGTACGGGGCCATGCCAATCATGGCTTGATAGCTGTTATTATAGGTGAATTCTACAAATGGTAAAAGCTTATTCCAAGTCATTTGGAACTCGAGCACACATGTTCTTAACATATCCTCAAGAATCTGGATTGTTCGTTCTGTCTGGCCATCGGTTTGAGGATGAAATGATGTGCTTAAACTTAAACTCGTCCCCATAGCTTTTTGTAAACTCTTCCAAAATTTAGATGTGAATTTTGGATCACAATCCGACACTATGGAGACTGGGACTCCATGCAGCCTCACGACTTCCTGGATGTACAGTTCTGCGTACTTGTCCAAGCTCGAGCTTAATTTAATGGCGAGGAAATGAGCCGATTTCGTGAGTCTATCTACTACGACCCATACAGTGTCATGTTCCTTAGTGGTCTTTGGTAATCCTACCACGAAGTCCATTGCAATGTGCTCCCACTTCCATTTCGTGATTGGTAAACATTGCAAGGTTCCAGCCGGTCTTTGATGTTCAGCTTTAACTTGTTGGCAAATATGACACAACTCTACATATTTCGCCACGTCTTCTTTCATACCCGGCCACCAGAAGTGATGTTTCACATCAAGATACATCTTGATACTCCCGGGATGCATTGAGAACATTTGACGAGTGCGCCTCTCTTAGAATGTCTTTTCATAGTTCTGAATTGTCTGGTACATACCACCGGTTCCCATACTTTAGAATGTCATCCTTTGAATAATGTAGTTCGGAGGAAACCGTCTCTTTGCCCAACACATACTTTCTATAGATTGGGTCTTCTTTCTGAGCAATCTTTATCTTTTCCAAGATATTGGGCTTAATTTTCATGGCCATCAATATAGAGCTTAAGTCGGAAATTACTTCAAGTTCAAACCTACTCATTTCCTTTTGGAGTTGTATAGGCATCGATTGTAATGTCGCTTGTACCGCTGCTGACTTCCTACTTAGAGCATCCGCAACCACATTTGCTTTTCCTGGATGGTACTTAATTTGAAAGTCATAGTCACAAATTCAAGCCACCGTCTTTGCCTCATATTTAGTTCTTTCTGTGTAAACAAATACTTTAGGCTCTTATGGTCTAAGTATACTTAACAGTCCCAACCATATAAATAATGTCTCCATATTTTTAATGCAAAAACTACCGCTGCTAATTCTAAATCATGCGTTGGGTAATTTTGCTCATAACTTTTTAACTGTCTTGAAGCATAAGCAATAACTTTCCCTTCTTGCGTTAGGATGTAGCCCAACACAACCTTGGATGCATCGCAGTAAATGCTGAACTTCCCGTCTTCGGTTGGGAGGGTTAAGATTGGGGCTATGGTCAACCTCTGCTTTAATTCCTGAAAGCTTTGTTCACATTCTTCAGACCACCAAAATTTTATATGATTTTTCGTTAGTCGGGTTAACGGGACTGCAATCTTAGAAAATCCTTCGATGAACCGTCTGTAATATCCCGCTAATCCAAGGAAACTTTGTACTTCACCCACATTCTTTGGCTATGACCATTCCATAACTGCCTGAACCTTTGTTAGGTTGACCGAGATACCTTCTCTAGATACAACATGCCCGAGAAATTGGACTCTATCTAGCCAAAACTCACATTTTGAAAATTTGGCATACAATTTATGTGCCTTCAAGGTAGACAAGACTGCCTTTAAGTGTATTGTATGCTCCTCCTCTGATATCGAGTACACCAAGATATCATCAATGAAAACAATTACAAACTTATCCAAAAACTCCTTGAATACCAGATTCATCATGTCCATAAAGGCTGCAGGTGCATTAGTCAATCCAAACGACATCACCAAAAACGCGTAGTGCCCGTATCTAGTTCAAAATGCTTTCTTAGGGATATCTTCCTCCTTTATTTTCAACTGATAGTACCCTTATTAACTAATCTTCCAGTTGGGCCTTCAACTCTTTCAGTTCCATTGGGGCCATCCTGTAAGGGTTCTTGGATACATGCTTAGCTCTCGGGTACGTTTCAATGACAAATTCAATTTCTCGATCAGGCGGTAAACCCAGAAGATCGTTCAAAAAAACTTTGGAAGAATCTCGAACAACTTGAACGTCCTGTAACTCCATCTTGGCTTGTTTCTGTATATCCATCACATTCACCAAGAAACACTCACATCCCATTAGTAATAACTGCCGAGTCTGCATACAAGACACTATAGGTACCTGTCGACTACGTTTTGAGGCTTGCAGGGAATACCCTACCTCATTTGGTGGTTGAAAATAAATAACTCTATTCCGACAATTTATGGTGGCAAAATGTCTAAATAACCAGTCTATTCCTAAAATAACTTTGTACCCCTTCATATCCATTATTATCAAGTCAGCATACAACTCTCGCTCATTTACCAAAACAACACAATCATGGACAACACAATTCAAGTGTAATCTGTCTCCAGATGGCAACAAAACATCATAAAAATGTTTTGCTACCAACGGTGAACAATTCAACTTATTCAGAACCGCAGAAGACATAAACAAATATGTGGCACCATAATCAAACAAAGCATATGTAGGCACACCGCAGTGGGTTGATCCACGTCCTTTGGCTCGATCATGGCGAATACTCTCGGTTTGGCTTTAGTCACTCTTTCTGCATTTTGAGGGCAGTCCCTTATTATGTGTCCGGGTTCCTTGCATTTGAAATAGTGCCGAGTGCCAGCCATGCATTCTCCTAAGTGCCTCTTTCCACACTTTGAGCATAGTTCACTTTGAGAAAAACTCTGAACCCGCTTCCCTTTCTCCGCCTCCTGTACATTCTCACTTGGCCTCTTAACCCCCCTTAGGAGTTGCCATCCTTTACCTTCTTGTTGGTTTGGGTTAAGAAACCTTTTTTGAGAGTCCCGATATTGTTGGAACTTCATTTCAACTTCCTCAATTGCCAGTTCCTTAGCTACTACATAGGTATAACTTGTGTGCTATGATTCCGCTATTCTAACCATGCGGTAAATTTCCATCTTTAAGCCCTGCATAAACTGATGAACTTTTAGCTCATCGCTGGCTACTAGGTGTGAGGCAAATTGTGATAAGGCTTCAAATTGTCTTATGTCCTCCCCAACTGTCCTTGTCTGTCGTAGTTTGGAAAACTCCACCATCTTCGCTGTTCGCACTGCACGGCTAAAATACTTGTTATTGAACACATCTTTAAACTCGGTCCATGTCATATTCTTTATGTCCCTGCAGACCTTAACAGTGTCTCACCAAAATCGAGCATCACTCTCTAGCAGAAATGCTGCATATGTTACTCTGTCCTTATCTTCGATCTTGGCATATTCTATTAAATCTTCCATTTTCCGTATCTACTCTTCAGCATGTGTTGGATCAGCTGATTGTCCATTAAAATTTGGTGGGTGAAGGCGGTTGAACCTCTCCAAGCTAAACTCACTTTGGTTGCATCGCCTTTCGTTGCTCTGAGCATCCCTTTCTCTGTATTCCTCCAAGTATTGAAATTGCCGTCCAACTAGATGTACCAATTTATCGATTGAGCTTTGGTTCTCTCTATTAGTCCCTTCGCTTGTTGACCTTGTTATCCTCGGCATTTTTCAACTAGTCCTAATGTTTTATAATAACGCATGTAAACAATCAATCAATCAATTCATAACAAACATACTTACAGTGGGCGAGGGATGTCCGTGCACATGCTTGCATTGTTAAGCAGTCAATAGAATTGTTTTTAAAATCCGGTGTGCTCAAATACCATAATTGTAACATCCCATTTTTTTTATTTATCTAAAAAAAACACTGAAAAGCCGTGGTAAAATTATTTTCTTTTCCTTGAAATCTTTAATTTGTATAAATCATTTTCTTGAAAACACAACGGAAGTCATTAAGTAAATAACAAACTCATTGTTACAATAATGCAAAACGCATTTCCAAAACGTGCTTATTCATACATTGGGTTAGTTTACATATGTAATTAACATTTCACAAAACACATCTCAAAACATAGTACTTTCAAAATACATCAAAACTTCTTTCTTTCATTCATTCCCACGGGTCGTCGCTTAACAGTGCATGCACGGCCCGAGCAAGCCTCCTCCACAACATCATATCATGTGGTGAAAATTAAGTTCTTCACCTTCGTTTTCCTCACCTACATCACAACGCTTATTCTATTGAGCTTAAGGCTCAGTAAGAAATCGTATAAAGTGACATGCATAACATGAGCTTGGTTTTGTAAAACATGTATATTCATTTTGTTCTTTATTACGTTATTCTTGCTTATCGATCCAGCTTTCCACCTCATGGTTCCACTCACTCCTCGCGACCAAGCTCTCCACCTCGTGGTTCTACCAGTCATTTACATGTTTGGCTCTCCACCTCGTGGTTCCACTTGGTCCTTGTGACTAAGCTCTCCACCTCGTGGTTCCACCTCATTCATTCGTTACGTACATTCATGCATAGAACTTTGAGGATTTTCAGAACGAGAGTTAGCACCAACGACTTCCTCTCATCCCACCCTCACCATTCAGTTGGGTGACGTTTGAAAACATGCATGGAAAACATTTTCATTCTTTTCGTAAGACATGATGCATGAAAATGGCATACGTGCACAACGTGACATTCATGACATAAACATAAAGCATGCATAAAACATCTCTGAATCAATATAAACAAACGTCTCCAAATGAAGATAATTATTAAGTATACTTAACACAAACTTACTTCATTACTTTACTTAAAGCTAGCAACCATCAAACAATGTCAAATAAACACCAATCAAACCCAAACACTTTGGCCGGTGCACGGTACGATACACCCCAAACAGAGTATTCTTATTCTACTTATTCATAATCGTAACCAATTCTCGTTCACTTTTATTTGTTTCTAATTATACAACCTTAATCCTACTCTCTGTGATGTAGTCCCCGAAGGGCCAAAGACATGCAAGATTCACTTACTTGAATTCCAAGCTGCAGAATACTCCTTATTTCCTTCACTTTCTTTACTTGATTCCAAACAACCCTAACATCACAAATATGTTTACATTAGAATTTCCCGAATTTACAATATTTTTCTCCAAACTTACAACAATCATAACTTAAGTTATCAAACTCCAATTCTTATGAATAAGAAACAAAAATCACCCTTAAGGTGTCTACTATAATTCATTAGAAGACTTTAAATTCAATTTCCTAGTCAACAATCATATAAAATCCGTAACTTTAAAATCAGACATATTAATCCTGCTTTTGTATGGACATGGTAACACCTTGTTTTTCATGCCATTTCCATTAATAGAAACAATGCTCGAACTCTTAGAACTTCAATAGGGTATAGAAGAACACTTCAATCAACCAACATCATACCTTAGCCCCAACTTCGTGCTCCTCCTTCTTGTTATTTAAACTCATAAAACACACTCGATTTGCACCTCTCACACTAAACTTTCAACTTCAGCTTCAACCTTATGTTTTCCTTCATACGAAACTTGAGAGAAATTAGGGATAATAAGTGAGAATTTCGTGCATCCAATGTCAGCTGAAGGTGAAGAGGTAAATATAAGGTGAAGAGGCAAGCATGAGGTGGAGAGGCAAGCACGAAGTGGAGAGGCAAGCACGAGGTGGAGGGGCAAGCAAAAGGTGGAGAGGCAAGCACAAGGTGGAGGGATAAGCATGAGGTGGAGACAAGCATGAGGTGGCTTCGCCAAATTTTCTTCTCCAACACTTAACTAACTTTGTCCCATACTCTAAATTATCAAGATTTAGCAACACAATTTAAATTTGTAATAACTAAGGTGCTTAAATGGCTTGGGTGTTACATAGGGCTTAGAGCATAGGGCTTTATGGATATGGCTTTGGGCTTTGGGCTTAAAGCTTAAGGCATAGGGCTTAGGGCTTAGAGCATAGGGCTTTAGGGATATGGCTTAGGGATTTGAGATTAGGGCTAAGGGCTTTAGGCTTAGGCGTTACGACTTAGGGCTTAGGGTTTAAGGCTTAGAGTGTAACAACCCTCGTTTTTATTTTTATCTCATTTTATTC
>QAOC01002849.1:0-95533 GCA_003255005.1 Begonia fuchsioides
TCCATTACCCAACAGCCACAAACCTATAGGTCTAAAATGAGTTTTCAAACTAAAGAAGGACAATCAAGGCAGAATCGTGAAGCACAAGGCGAGACTAGTGGCAAAGGGGTACGTTCAGCGACAAGGCATAGACTTTGATGAAGTTTTCGCCCCTGTTGCTCGGCTAGAGACAGTACGTTTGCTGATCTCTATTGCAGCGCATAAAGGATGGGAGGTGCATCATATGGATGTAAAGTCAGCCTTCCTCAACGGTGATTTGGAAGAAGAAGTGTATGTTATTCAACCGCCGGGATTTGAAATAAAAGGAGAAGATCGCAAGGTATTGAAACTGCACAAGGCATTGTACGGCTTGCGACAAGCACCTAGAGCTTGGAATTCAAAACTTGACAAGTCATTGAGGACACTCGATTTTGAGAAGTGTTCATTAGAGCATGCCGTGTACAAGAAAAACCAAGGAAAAGAGAATTTGATAGTTGGAGTTTACGTGGATGATCTAATCATCACTGGAGAGTGTATCCAAGATATAAACAAGCTCAAATCTCAGATGAAGAAGTTGTTTAGTATGAGCGACCTTGGGTTACTCAGCTATTATTTGGGAATTGAAGTTTGTCAGAGTTCTAAGAAGATCACACTCAACCAGTCCGCATATGCAACAAAGGTGTTAGAAAAATGCGGCATGAAAGATTGCAACCCTTCGCAAACCCCGATGGAACCTCGTCTGAAATTGAGCAAGGAAAGCACAAGTCCACCTGTAGACACAACTCTGTACCGAAGCATAGTTGGCAGTTTGAGATATTTACTGCACACACGCCCAGATTTGGCATTCTCTGTCGGCATGGTGAGTAGATACATGGAGAAGCCCACAACGGAGCACATGGCGGCAGTGAAACACATATTGCGGTACGTGAAAGGAACCTTAAATCTCAGTTGCGTTTATGAGAAAAAGGAAGAAAGCTTGGAGCTGTTGGGTTACTCTGATAGTGATTTGGCTGGTGATACTGATGATCGGAAGAGCAATACAGGGGTAATATTCTTCCTTGGTTCAAACCCGGTTAGTTGGTGTTCACAAAAACAAAAGGTGGTTGCATTATCTTCCTGTGAAGCAGAGTATATCGCTGCATGTGCAGCAGCGTGTCAAGGAGTATGGCTGGGACGATTGCTGGCAGAGTTGTTAAAGATCGAGGTTAAGAGAGTGGTTCTAAAGATCGATAATCAGTCCGCAATTGCATTGAGCAAGAATTCAGTTCACCATGAGAGGAGCAAACACATCGATACCCGATTCCACTACATTAGAGACTGCGTTGAATCGGGAATAATTGAAATTCAACATGTTTGCACAAAAGATCAGCGTGCTGATATTCTGACAAAGTCACTTGCAAGATTAAAATTCTTGGAAATGAGAGAGAAAACTGGTGTGCGGATCGTCAGTGAAGGACAACAAGCTTAAGGAAGAGATTGATGTGTTAATCTAGTTGTCTTCGGGAGTTATCTATGGTTTGCACGTTATGCATATTTTAAGCGTTTAAGATTTAGAGTATGCATTTACTAAAATTAAATTAGGATAACATTTATTTGAGTAAAGTTAATGTGGTGAGTTTTTTATTTTAGAAAACGTGAGCTATAATGTTAGTGGTGAGTTACGATTTTGTATTTGCTTATATAATGAGAAAATCGGAAATGCATTTTGCATCGCCAAAAGAAATCTTCTTTGTTTGTTTGCATTTCAAGTTTGACATTGGTTTTAAGAAATCCAACAAGGACCCCATCGTCAGCAGTTTAAGGTTCTTCTGATTCGCCGACGAGAAACAGCATCAAGAAATCAATAATTTTTAAATATGACCGACACAATGGGGAGCAACGAAATCTAAATGAAGCTCATCAATGGCGGAAATTAGAAAGTTTACGATGAAGATCAGACCGTACCGAATCTCCAGCGAGCTTGAACCAGAGCAATGTCGGAGTTGTTGACGAAGAACGGAATAGATCGCCGCAGAAAATCAGGCTCCGGTCGGAAATCTGCGTCGAAAATGGCGACGTATTCACAGTGTTTGACGTAGCTACGTTTAAGTCCTTTTAACGCTCCCGCTTTGTAACCTCCTCTGGTGTCTCTGATTTGATAGATTACGTTGATTCCTTTGCTCGCCCATCTCTGGCACTCCAACTCCACCATTTGCTGCAATTATTGTTCTTAATGGCATTGATTTGGAACAAGCTACGTGTTTATAAAATGATGGGTCTATTTCTTTCCCGAGAAAATGCTGACATTTCGAGTAATTGAGCAAGTGGAATCAGAAAATGAGCTGTTTGATGTTGGGATTATCTTAATTACTGGATCAGTAGAATCGTCAAGAACTTGAATCACGAGACGATTAGACGGCCATGAAAGTCCACAAGCTGCTCCAATGGAGATCTTGTACACATTGGAGCAGCTTGTACACCTGAAGAAATCAATCGCGTTAGTGTAAAGAAGAAAGCATCAAACTTTTACGGATTTTCAGAAACCCAAACGAAGAAAGTGTGAAAATCCAAATTCAGACCAAATGACGCATTGACATTTGGTTCTCTTCTCAGATGCCTAAAAGGAGAAACAGTCAGAAAAGATCAGAAATCAAACAGAAAATAGATTTGATAAGGAGAAAAACCTCTTTTTCATTGAACATGGGGATTTGGATTAGAACAGCAGGGAAATTTGAGGATCCCCTTTCCAAATCCTCCTGAATGGGCTCGTAGTTGTATCGTTTCTCTGGTTTTTTCCAAAAAACCCAGACGAGGATGATGACGACACCCATATAGATTATAGAGCCTCTCCATGAAGACCATAAGAGACATAGCCAAGCATATGTAAACTGCGAGAGTGAGCAGGGGGATTATCAATGACACTTTTATATTCTCCCACATTATCCAAATTTGGAACGAAATATCATCTCTCCTCCACATAAAAGCTTCTGGGAGCAGATTGGAGGAGCTTTCCGCCATTGTTGCCTCTCCGAAGAGCTTCGAAACAGAGCAGAAGACAAATGGAAAGCCTCTGCTATTCTCGGTTCACTGCCTCCCTTTCTCTCGAGCTTTCTCTCCAAAACAAAATGTAGCCTCCTCTGGCCTCTCCAGCTACCAGATGAGGCTAAGAAACGAGGGTTGTGGAGAGAGAAAGCTGAAGCTCTGAATGGAGGGAGATAAACAGTATGAGTTTATAGTCTGGTTAGCTCCCTTTTGAACCGTTGATTTACTGATACGTTCAATTCTCTAGTCATTTCTGAACGTTGGTTTCCACATCTAACATCGCTTAAATTTCAACTAGCACACAGAGAATCAATATTATTATAATTCAATCACTCAAAGCCAAAAAAATATAGAATCATGGGATATTTTCGACTGATACAGACGTTATAAAATGGCTCGCAGAGAACTCTGATCCAACAAAGCAGTTTCATTTATTAAGTCTTCCTTTACACACAACTTAGGGAAATGAAAATATTCTAGAGAGAGAAAGAGAGGTATACATGTTTTCAGGATGCAACCATGTGAGGAGAGGGAGAAGCTAATGAAACCTTAAATTTGTAAATGGGTAGAACATGCAGTGTCTTGGGAGATTAAAAGTTTTGGTTGGCAGCATCATCATCCTCTTGGCTCTCCAAACCTAAAATCTAAGTAAAAAGAACAAACTGATTGACAATCACCATCACTGTTTCTTGCGATCAAAATCCAGTTTTTCGTATTAAATTTGGACGTTTTTGTCTAATGTTGAACAAGTTATCGAACCTGATGGTTGAGCTGATGAAGCCCTTCTCTTCTTCCCCGTTCCACACTGAACCCCGTCTTAACTTAACCATGGTTCATCCTGCATCAGTCTTTAATGCCGGAAAAGAAGGATTAAGAAGCAAGTGTTAAGTCGAAATGAACCTCTTGTTTTGTTTATCTTCATGATAAGGAGCCACCACCGCATTTTTGTGCCATCTTCCACTGATTTTTTGCCTGGTTTAGTCTGTCCTGCATGTGGAGGAGAGAGAGAGAGAGAGGAGAAACTCAGATTTGATGGAACAAACAATTACTTCCAACCATGCATTTTCCAATGTGCTCATCTACCAGAGCTGCTTGCCGTCAAAGTTCTACTTGCAATATGCATTGACTCTCCCTAAACTTGCCAAAAAAAAAGGGAAAATTAAATTCGAGAAAATAAAAAAAAATCGAAATTCACAAATAAAATTAGGCATCAAAGAACACCACCGATTCTGAAATACAAAACAAGACAGCCAGAAACAAATACAACTCATTCTCTAAGCAGAAGCAGTGGTGCATAGAATACAACGCATTCCAGAGCTACCTGGCTCTACTTCTTTTTCTTTCTCGCCCTCCTCATCTTCAGCAAGCTTTGAAAAGATGGGGGAAACTCGATAAAACAACGGTATCCATTTAGTTTACAGAAACACCTCTTCTAACGATCACTGCAAGCGCTCGTTTTGAATTTGCCATTCCCCCAAGAATGGAACTTGCTCCCCGAAAGCTTAATAGTTTCATAAATTTGACCTGTAACCAGACCAACTACATTGATTCTACATGATGCGGGACCATTAATGAATTAATATAGAGTATAGAATCGACCAAAACTAGACTAAATGTGTCGGTTCCAATTCGGTTTTCAATACCCCTAATGTAAAAAATACGTTAAACTTTAAAAGTCGTTAACGAATGTCTTCAACTTTTCTTTAATTCCAACGACTCTATGGTATTATGTTTTTTGCTAATTTTAATAATATTTGTTCATTTAATTAAAATTAATAAATAATAATAAAACTGTTGAAAATATTATGAATTGTATATATTTTTTTTATAAGGTTAAATGATTTATAAAAAATATAAATTTATCATCGAATTTTCTTTTATTTCTAGACAAATCATTACATTTAAATGGATTGAGAAAAATAATTCACTAAATTAAAGCTCAAACGCATAATAACATTTAAATCTGCTCCTATAATCCACTAATTACCCTATTAATTACACCAAATGAATTTTTGGCTGATAATTAAGCTCAAACGTCCATTTTCTTCCTGATATGTGGACGTGATTCTTCATGGTCAACAAGCATCAACTAATTTCTCCTTAATCCACGAGATGCCGACACGTGGTAGTGGTGAGAGGGGCCCTCGCTGGAGATTTCTTCCTGGAAGATTCGAGCGTTACTGTTCAATTCTTGCACGCAAAAGCTTCCTTTTCTTGTGAGATTTGTTCTCTGCTACACGGGTTGAGCTGCTTTGTTGGATTGAAGTTGTAGGGGAAGAGACGCTGCTAAGTTTATGGCTTTGATTCTCTCTTCTTGTTTACCGTCTGCTCAGCTGCTCAGTTCTAGACAGTTTCCCAGAACAGTTTCATTCAATTGTTCGTGCTCAAGAACCGCGATGAGTGGTGCTGATCGAGGTTTAGCTCCTCCTCGAGTATCGTCCCCTCCTATTTCACCTTCGACCTCGAAAGTTGATCAGTTGGATCCAATTGGAGACGTGGAGGATGAATCGCAAGAAGCGAGCTCGTCTTCTAAGTTCTCTTGGAGGGATCATTGGTATCCAGTTTCGTTGATTGAAGATCTGGATTCTTCTCTGCCTACTCCTTTTCAACTTTTGGGCAGAGACATCGTTCTCTGGTTTGATAAGTCAAAAGGCGAATGGGTTGCTTTTGACGATAGATGTCCTCACCGGCTCGCCCCTTTGTCTGTAAGTTTCGAAATGCTAAAGTGCTCGATAAATAATGCCTTGATGTGCTTGTGAGTTGTGTTTTATCATTTCACTTGAATTCCCTTACAAAGCAATTAAATTACTGATAAATTTTCTATTAGCGTGGAAATGCTGTAAATTTCGATAGTTGATAGATTCAACCTGCGAATAAGGTTTATCAAACATTTCCCTGCAATTCCCTCTTTGCAATTACTGTTCAATGACCGCAAAACACAGAAAGTATGTAATCAGAACTTTGCTGCGATGGGGTGCTTTTCAATTAACTTGATTACCAAATGTCTGGGGCATTGTTACTTGTATGGCTTTGTGTCATCTCTAATAAGGTTATGATAGAGTAAATTACTTACTGCTGTGTATGTGGTGCTTATACACACTTTTTCTCTTTGTATTCTCTCTCTTGTTTTGTGTAATAGCTAGTGAGGATTCTTTCTTTGACGTCATATAAATATATTGGAATACTTATGTATTTGTTTCAGATACTCGATAATGCAAAATTTTGTCTATCCCTGCACAATATCTCTCTTAGCTCATCTGGCTACATCCATCAAGCATTATATTTTGTTGAGTAGAGGAAATGTATTGTAAAAACATTGATTAATCAAACTAGATGAACATAATTTTGCAGGAAGGGAGAATAGATGATGATGGAAACTTACAGTGCTCATACCACGGCTGGTCTTTTAATGGGAGTGGATCTTGTACTAGAATACCTCAGGCATCTTCTGAAGGTTCCGAAGCTCGAGCTCTTAAATCCCCAAGAGCATGTGCTAAAAGGTTCCCCACATTGGTTTCTCAAGGCCTGCTCTTTGTTTGGCCTGATGAGAATGGTTGGGAAAGAGCTAATGCTACTAAACCTTATAGGTATTGATAAACATTTTCATTTATGAATTTTTTTATGCATAGACGAATAAGAGATGGGAATGGTAATTTTTTACATATGTATATTTAAATGTGCTCCTGTTTTTTATGTTTATAATTGGTACTTCTTAGGCTACCAGATGATTTTGATAAACCTGAGTTTTCATCAGTAACAATTCAGCGGGATCTATTCTATGGCTACGATACTCTCATGGAAAATGTCTCAGATCCCTCCCACATTGATTTTGCTCACCACAAGGTATAATTAACGGGATTTGGAGTAGCTTGGATGTATTTCTTTTTTCTCTACATAAACCTTTTGTATATAGTTACAGATATTAATGATTAATAAATCATTTAAAAATTTAAATTACTCGTGGCGAGAATTTTTTTAGCGTTTTGAATTAGTTTCAATACTACTATTAGCTTGTACTTGGACAATAACTCTTGCTGATGGATGCCGATTTGTTATTCTTAAGCTTTGAAGCAGCTTTTGAGCTATTTATTTTTGGTAAAGCATTAACTCCTATCTAGTCTCTTAAAAGCTTTTTTAGAAGTACTGCGAGAAAGTTTTTTTTAGTTTTAATGAGAATTTAAGGGAAGATAAAAAAAAGAACTTCCATTCCTTTTTCTACGCAAAATTGCCTTCCATACTCAATATTGCAAATAGCTATTTCAGATATTGGATATCATTCCTTGGCAACAATAAAAGTTAAGTGCAATATTTTATTAGCTCTTAGACATTCTTGTTGATTTAATAAATTCACTAAACAGGTTACTGGACGTAGAGACAGAGCAAAGCCTCTGCCATTTAAGTTGGAGGGTAGCGGTCCGTGGGGTTTTATGGGAGCAAATGAGGGTAACCCTCGAATCAGTGCAAAGTTTATAGCACCATGTTACTATATCAACAAGTAAGAATAATACTGTCTCTATTCTTACAAACATTGAATTTTAAATATTATTCAGCTTGACCGCTACATTATTGATATGACTAGCACTTTCTCATTCAGTCTCTTTGTATTTACATTGAAGCTTGACCATATTTTAACAGTTTTTTTTATTTCACTACAACGTTCATTTTCCCCCATCTTTATGAAAAAAGATTATATTCATAACGAGGTTGTACCTTTAGATTGCTGTTCATAGTTTGTAAAGCTCCGTTGTTTGTACTTTGTTTTTAAAACTTGATCTATCTTCCCTAGAATAGAGATTGACACAAAGCTTCCTATTGCTGGTGATCAAAAATGGGTTATATGGATTTGTTCCTTCAATGTTCCGATGGCCCCTGGAAAGACCCGTTCTATCGTTTGCAGTGCTCGAAACTTCTTTCAACTCACCATGCCTGGAACTGCTTGGTGGCAGGTAAATTCTTCATCATTTATGTTTATGACAATTGAGAATTTTGGATGAAATTTTTTTTATTTTAAGTATATTGTTTTCAATGTTTATATTTCAACGGGACTTGATGTTATAGCCAAGCTCTTCTTTTTCTAGCTTGTACCAAGATGGCATGAGCACTGGACGTCAAACAAGGTTTATGATGGAGACATGATTGTTCTTCAGGGTCAAGAAAAGATTTTCCTCACAGAATTTAAAGACAATTATGCTGATGTGAATAAGCAATATAGCAAAATCACATTTACACCGACCCAAGCTGATCGTCTTGTCTTGGCCTTTCGCAATTGGTTGAGAAAGCATGGGAATGGCCAGCCCGATTGGCTCACGACGAGCACCCAACAACCATTGCCATCAACTGTCTTGACCAAACGACAGGTTCCAAATCTTGAACACAAATTCTATAAGCATTATTCTCATCTTTATTTTTTGATTATGTTTTATTCAGATGTTGGATAGATTCGAGCAACACACCCTCAAGTGTTCTTCATGTAAATCAGCATTTTCAACTTTTCAAACTGTTAAAAGGGTTCTTATCGGTGCTGCAATCGCCAGTTCTGCAACGGCTGGGGTACCTTCAGAATTGAATTTGAGAATTTTGTTGGCTGGAATCGCTCTCATCAGTGCTTGCTTTGCTTATGCGTTGGACAGCTTCGAAAAGAATTTCGTCTTTGTTGATTATGTTCATGCTGATATTGACTAGAAATAGGAAAATGTAATTTGAAGTCTGCCTTCATATTTCCTATTTTCATTGCAATTTGCCACTGAAATGAGATCTTTAATTTTCATCAACGCAAAAAGCTCGGATTTTTTTTACTTGCCCGGAAAAAATACAAATGCTAGATCACAGGTCCTTTACCGCAAAAGAAACCCCAAAGTCTAGACTTAACATAAACTATTGATTCAAATCTTATGAGCTATTGAATTATGTGACAGCCTTGGTGCCTTTGACACTGCAGGTGTGACAATTCACTCGATGGAACCCATGAAGGTATGCAATCTCATATCATTCACAATTAGAAGTTAAAAATTATTCATAAATGAGTTATTAGTTCTTAGCTAATACAACACTTTGTCGAAGAACACAATCATTTTGGTTATAATCTAAAGCGGATGATGTTGTGTTGGCGAATTCGAGTGTCCCGACAAGTCGCATGGCAGTCTGAATTTCCTGGAAGTAATCTTAAGCTTGGTGTTTTATTGAATTATTCTTGAGCAAGCTCCTCGAAAATTCTATTGATCAAGCTATTCATAATCCACATACCCTTGCTTGATATTCTGATGTCTTGATGAACTTGATTCAGAACCTTGAAAGATGTACATCTTTTTGGCTTCCAAGCTCTTCTTCTTCTTCTTCTCCGAGGATCCCTTCAAAAATTCAGACTTGCATCCATCCAAATTCAATTGCTCTTATTAGCTAGATTTACAGCGTAATAAATGTCCTGTGAAACTGTTCTTCGTGATTCTAATCACATAAGATACTTCATAAAGATCAAAGAAAAGCTAAATTGTAAATTGAAGTTACATCATGCAAATTTCTCTTCGAGAATTTATTCATAACCTAATACAAGTTTCATACATGATCTGGCTGCAAATTACTTGTCTGGCTTTCAGATCTTCGAGAACTCATCAATGGCGAATGACCGACAAACAAAGCAACGTGACCCACTAGCTTATCCTTTCTGGAAAACGTAGTTCCGCAAGAACACTGCCATTTCAGATCTCCACAGTGCTTCTCGTGGGTTCTCAGATCAGACAGAACTGAAAACTGCTTTCTATTGCACCTCTTACACACGTACAATTTAGGGCAATGGCTTCTCTTGTAATGATTCTTCACGCAAATAATTGACTTAAGAGGCTGAAACTTGGGGTGTTTTTGGTTCCACCTACACCCTTGTTGTGGACATGAGTATTTTCTCTGCAATTTCCCCTCCAAATCCTCAATTGTCTTCCACTCTTCGTTGTTTTTCTTAGGGTTGCTTAAAGCTGCACTGGTTTTATACTCTTCGCCATGGGCTCTCATATGCATTCTTAGATTCGCGTCACGTTTGAATCCTTTTCCACAGACTTGGCAGTAATGGGTGTACTTTGCCAATAGATGAGCAACGTCGAATTCTATGATATCATCGTTCTTGGGAGAGAGATTTTGACCGTTATTTGCTAGTCCGCCATTGTTGAAGCTTCCGGGTTCGCACCAGTTAAGCGACATCGTTTGACTTGGATGGAACTCTTGGCCATGGCTTGCTTGGAAAGGGTTTGATCCATCCATGATGATCATATTGCTAGGGTTACAACCAGATGGAGCTGTTTCTGGAGGGGTTAGCAGCATGGAAGAAGCAGTCAAAATGACGTCTTGAATCAGCGAGTTTATGCTGGCGATTGCCAGAGAAGATGAACCTGGATTGACTTGAGCTTGAGAGAGAAAGAGGGTGATCACAGATTCGACCTGATGAACTTTGTCTTTGAGAATCGAGAGGCTGTGAAGGAGAGAGCTCGAGTGATGAGTTTCTGATTTAGGGTTCGTCTGATCTTCTGAAATGGAGTAGATTCGGACATCCTGAGCTGCACCTGGGAAGCACGACATTACCTCCGGAATCATCTTCTGGTTTTGTCTGATACGTTGTTTTGCTATCTTGTACGAGAGGGAGAGAGAGAGAGAGAGGTCAACTTAGGGTTATGCCGTCCCCATGTAAAACCTTCACCACATTGAACTCATCTCAGGTTTGGATAATTCCTTCGATAATAATGAATAAAGGAGGGTGGAATTGTGCAGGTAGAATATTATCCTCTCCAATTCTTTACAGTTTTGTCTGTCAACTTATCTCCAATTCTGATGTAACGAGTTAGGTCAACAATTGTGACAACATGTGAAAACAAATATATCTTCAAATGATGTTGAGCAGATAGTTGGTGATGATTTCGAGTAATAGATTGTTCTTGTCGATTAAGAAATACTAGAGTGTCTCGACTAGGTTGCCTAAAGATGATTTTAGATTTGATGAATTCATTATCATGGAGTCTTATTAATCATTTCTTTTTCTTTTTTGCCGTTTGTGGCCGAAAAAAGGAAATAAACTCAAAATTGAGTGGCGGAGTTAGGTTCTTGCATATCCTACTAAACGTAGTTGACTTGATCAATGTTATTTAATTGCCTAAATTTCTTAATTGTCTAGCCATGGTGCACCAGCCTCAAACTTTGCTTAGGGACGAAAGACCATAAACCAAAACAGTGAGACACAATCCAATCTCTGTTCGGTTCCAACTTCAACAAAAAAATTATTCTAATTGGGTCAAGTTTCTACTCAGTGGATTAGATTTGGAGCTAATTTTTGGATTTATGTTAGTTTCGATTGAGTTAGTTTTTTGACCCAGTATTTGGTTTCTATTCCACACTCTTTTTTTATCTCTAAAGCACAATAGGGAAGCGAACCATGTTTTTTAGACACTAGAAGCATAGTGACATTCTCATCTTGTCCTAGAAATATTCCCTTGTCCCTTTACTTTCATACCTGCTATTTATTCGACAATTGAGACAATCATGTACATTTGAATTATTCATCACATTTTATAATTGTAATAATTAATAAAAGGGAATAGAACTGAAAATGGGCCTTGTTGATATTATGTCGGCCCATTAACAAGACACGTCTAAAATCTGTGTTATGTGGACATGTAAAGGTCATTTTAGAGATTTTGCCTTGTAGAGCGCTGGATTTGATAGAGGGTCAAGAAGTAAATGTTCGGGTGAGCACGCAGAGGCGTCTTTAATGGAGGTCGTCAATTGTCGAAATGGAGTTTTAGGAAAGATATCTTTATGACGCTACCAAATTTTCTCAGGGAAGAACAACCATGGTGAATTTTGACGCAGAAGAAAGCAGAGAAGACTCGAAGGTATCGCGTCCTTCTTTGCATTTGAGTCTAATTATTTCTTCTTATTGGTGGGCCTGATAATTTAGATGGAGGATTTTCAACCTTTTGGGCGAGAGAGCTCTTGACATGAAATCTGGATTTGCAGGAGCTATTTGTTTCTTACGTGCAATGATCAGATTGTCACACAGTTTTGCTCAAGTAATGTGTATATTTTTCAAGTTGACTTTGCTTTCATTGTCATTTTCATTCTTTTGTTAAATTCATGTTTGTCAAACCTTGCCTCTAAATGGATCGGTAGCGCCGACCAGCGGACTCGTTTCATTGTTCATTTTTAATGTTGTTTGTCTGGTATGGACTTGGCTCCTGCAGATTCTTAATTGTCTTTTTGTTTCTTTTGATGAATTAATTACTTGCTTCAGTTTCTAGGTTTACAAATTAAAAGAAAGAGTTTTTAGGAATGTGACCGAAAATAAAAGGTAATGGTGAAAGGCCATTGCTTGTGACTGATAGTTGTTTCATTTTCCCATGGAATTGAGGAAATAATTGAGGCTAATAAACAAAGGTAACCATTTCATTTACATAGACACGTCCATTTATGTCCACAAAAACTGATGCTGGATCATACAGTGATAAGTCATCAGCTATTTTGTGGACTGAGATGCGGTGTGTTTCTAGAGCCCGTTCTATCTTGACTCGAATAAATTTGGACAATGATCTCCAATTAGATTATGTTTTAAGACTCGGACTGGGAGATTTGAATAGTTTCAAGATCTATGTGACCTGAAGATAGAACCTCTTCTAGGAGCTAATGTGATTTTTGTTCTTCAACCTTGTATTATCCTCAGGATCTTATTGTTTGCCGTCGTTAACTATTTCAATCTTCTCTCTAATAAATCATCATCGTGCTTTAAAAAGAACTCATCATTATACACTTTCAGGTCTTGACTATGAAAATGAATCCCTATTATAGATCCTCCATTTCCATGGGATAATTTATTCTATAAAACTTTATTGTGATAGTGAAATATACCTGTATGAATTCAAGTAACTTATTTATGTAGGTAAAAGAGGAGGCACTACAGCTTAGCTATAGATGAGCACAAAAATGTGCACATCTCGAGAGAGTCGAAACACAACGGAAAAATATTAAAATAGCTTTATGGATTTCAACCCTAAAGACTTATATACAGAAAAGTAAACCTAATACCGATGCTAAAACTACCCACTAATTAATAATATTTAACTACTCCCTAAAACACGTCCAACAACTATCATCTGTAAAACTGTTGTAGTTTTCTAGTAAAGAGGAGAGGTGTAATAGGAAAACAAATTTTGGAAAGTTTGTTGGATCCAGTACAATTTTGCATTTTCTGTAATTACACCTTAGTTTTTTCATATATTTCTAACATATTTTAGTTAGGCAGAGTAACTGCACAAGATCTTGTTGACATAATCATGGCACAACCTCAGAGGTACATGATTTAAGTATATCAGAATATAGTCCTCTACTCTCTTTTTTCGGCCTTTTTTGTTAAAAATATATGGATGTTTTGAATCTTTCGGTTAATTCAGTAAGGAATCATGGCTGCATTTATGTAGTATAATTTAATCTAAATGCATGGAAAAACCCCATTTGCAGTTCTATTCTGAGGGATTCAGCTGTAATGTCATATTCATTGCATCACTGTGCTCTTTGCATACCTGCATGGCTGAAGCTACATCAGGAAGTAGTTGAACAAGTGAAATTGAATCGTCTCTCCAAACCTATAGTGAGCAATAAAGATGGATCTCTCCATGTACAAGTTCTTTAAGAACACACAATATTCCAAGGCATTCAATCCTGCAACGTAAAGGTATGTCCTAAACAGCCTGAGATGGGAAATGTTTTTAAGATTACTGTCCATGTCTGACACAAATATTATCAAAGATCTTGGATATTTCTGTTATTTACGTTCATGAATATGCTTGCAATATTTGACAGAATAATATTTACCTATTATTGAGGCACATCAGTTAACCTTGTAAGTTTGCATTACTTTAATCCTTTAAAGTTAATTGAATGAAAGTTTGGAAGGAGGGAGGGAGAGAGACAGAGATGAACAAAAGTAGAAGGTTCCCTTGATTTAATTTATCTCTACAAAATCAAGCCGCGTTGCATTTGATCAAAGATTATAATGCATCAGCGTTTTGAAGTAACAATGGCCTTCTGAATTAACTTTCTGCACCATTTCCGGGCACTAGCCGAAACAGTCTCCTTCAGTCCATACATACCAAAATAAGAGGCCAGTATATGCATAGACATTTGTATATACATACACACATTAGATGTCGATAAAAACTCTAGTTCTGTCTCCTTTATTCATGTATATATGTCTGTATTTGATCATATTTTTTGCAGAATAATGGCGGCATCTCCTGTTCGATCGAGCTTATCCATGGGGGAAGAAGATGAGCTTGAACAATACCCAAAGTAGCAGAGTGGCTAGGGATTCCATTGCTTGGTGGGCAGCAGCCACAAGAAACTGAAGAAAGGTGAACAGGTGGAGTTGAAGTCATGTGGACCGCAGATAAGTATAAAGCTACTATTTTTTTTGTGGAAGTGAGGTGGAGTGTGTTCATTAGGATGGACCCACCCGTGACTCGGACCGATTCCCAACTGAGTTCGGTTTGCATAGCGGATAATCTGGTGGAACAAAACCTAATCCAAGAGTCTGATAAACGGTGGAGATCCTCTCTCTCTCTCTCTCTTCAACTAATACAGTTGTATTATTATTGGAAAATGTTGAAGTTAAAGAAATCTGGTTGATTTTTGTATATGATTTGACACCAAAAAATACAGCTTCTCAGTAATGGCAATCGACTAGAGCAGGAGAGGAGAAAACAAGTTGTTTTTGAGTTCGAACAAATTCAAACTTGGAGTCCCGGAGATCTTCCTCCGGCGCCGGCAAGTTCAGGTCTAACTGCAGAAGATTTCTGTGCTTTAGTGTTTCTCCGGTGGCTCTGTGCCGCCTCATATGGCCGCCGAGGGCTTGGCCGGAACTGAACTCCAACCCACAAATCGAACACTCGTGGATTTTCCCTTTGTTAATCGATGAACCTTTTAAAGAAGGTAGAGACTCGAGGGTATTATCGGAAGCTTTTTTCTCACCTCCCATGGCGGTTTGCTTCGGCCTTTTGTGGCTCGCTCGATGGCCGCCGAGAGACTGGAAAGAAGGGAAAGTCCTACTACACGTTTTGCATTCGTAGACATAAAAACCAGACTTATCTTCGAGATTATCTAGCTGGGTTGAGCCATGGCCTCGAGCTAAGAGAATCAAGCAATTAGCCATGTCTTCTTCTTCCTCGTCCCTAGAAAAAGTTGCAGAAGAAACCAAACGAAAATCCTCTTTTCTTCCATTGCAGTCCACGCTACCCGAGCTCGACGTCAAAGCCGAAGCACCGCCATAGCTAAAAGAGCTCGACAGGCTGAGCCTCTTAGTCCTCTTGCCTCTCACAACCTCCATTGAATCGAACAAAACTTGAAGAAAGAGAGAGAATTCTGCAGAAATATGAAAAGGGTAGTGAGAGAATGAGGTGGGGAGTGGTTATATATAAGAAGTGAGGGAAATTAAGAAAAGGAAATATAGATCGGAGGTTAAAAGCCGGCCAACCGTGAGCAGTTACAGTGAGAAAGACCATCTTTTGCCACCCAATTCTCGCTTCCATTTGCCAACCTTCAAAGTGTTTTGCCAACAAAGAAAAAAGGTTCTTGCTTTTTCACGCGCTTTAAATGCTCTACGTCACATTCTTTTTTCTTCAACCAAACCCTTCCCTTCCTTGCACCCCTCTTCTCCTTTCCCATTTTTCTTACCCTATCCTCTCTCTCTCTCTACTAACACTTGCACATTTCCCGTTCAAAGATGCAGGTTCTGCAACTAGTAACACTAACAGTAAGATCTTCGTGATTCTGCAATCATTTCTTTCAAGTGAAAGGGTAGACTGACAAACAAGAGTGACAGTCTGATTAAGGATTGTTTTTAAGCATGTTTGAACCTTAAATCTTCTTCTAAGCTTCATATACTCTTGTCAGTTAAGCCTGCTAAGAGACTAGAGAGCATATGAGCAGTATTAGTAATTGTTGCAGAGAGAGAGAGAGAGAGAGGATAATTAGAGATTAAGGATGATGGGTTGATGTAGAAAAGTCGACCATTTTGGACAGAAAGATTCGCACTCTTTGGGAGAGTATTGAGAAACCAAGTCACGAATACACACAATCCCATTGAAGATTAAAGAGGAATGTCTACGTTTAAAGCTATCTCTCCACGTTCCTCAGAAAAAAATGAATCAATTCCCACAATTCCTAAACTACCAATGAATCATCAAAGAGATCTCAGTGATTTTCGGTGCTTATTGAGTAATATAATTAATCAACAAATTACAGTTGTTTCGAACCTCACCTAGTCTATCTCTCTCACCTAAACCTCTGCAGAAACAAGGTTTCAATTTGGTGCACCAATACCTCAGTTTCAACCAAGAAAAAAAGAAAATAATTGAAAGGCGCAATTGTTCTTGGCAAGTGGGTTTTAGGTTAGGGCCTCGTCAGGGTTTGTTTATCGCTTAAGTATCTGACACATGGTCGAGCATCTTGTGAACAATAATAATCCATTCCCTTTTTCTGATGCTCATTTACTGCTATACTTCTAGTTTAATTTAATATTCCGATGATTCCGAACCTAAAAGTTGGATGTAAGTTTGACTTTAACTCTCGTCAATAACTTGGTCATGATCATCGATCCATTCATCACATTTATTGTTTGTATGTTAGTTTTTGTAGTTGATCACATGTCTTAGTTCGATTTCGAATCTTGCCAATAATTTGTGAAGAGATTGAAATCAGGTAAAAATCTTCATTGTATGGGTAGAGTTAAGGTCAATTCGACCCAATAAACCAACCCAAATTGTTTAATTCTGAAGAAATTGATGGTGGACCTCACTCATGCAAACTGAATATTTATGTGATCTCAAGCCGAAATCAATCTATAATATAGGTTTGTTTGGTTCGGATTGGTTATTTTGTTGGTTTTGGATCAAATCCAATTTACTGTAAGCAATTTATCAGATATTTCAATTTTTTTCTAAGAAAACTGACCTAACATAATTTGTATCATCCCTACTTAGTAGAGATTAGAAAAATGTGTTACAATTTCTTATTAAGTAGAAAATACAAATGCACACGTGGAAATAAAAAGATAAAATTGATGGTAAAATCCTAATTGTTTGCATAGAGAAACTTGTATTCGTTCATATTGTATTCGATCTTATACGTTTTTGAATCACGAGAAATCAGCATTAGTAGTACTAATGCTGAATTTATTCATACCGTATCGTAATAAAGTCGATAGTTGAGTGCCTAAAAGGAGTATCTAGTGGGCGAAATTGGGAGTGCAATAAAGAGAATTGGAAGCTTAATAAGCCATGGTCCAAGTTGGGTATCATATCCTAACAGTTGAGACGTCACTCTTGGAGAAAAGCTTTATGGCCACTCATTGCAAGTTGGTCGCAAAACCTTGGATTTTGATGGTTTTCTCTTGGTTCTTACCTATCCCAACTTTGATGGATCAACTCCACCGGGATTTATGGGTGATGAGACGATTGCCCTTCCAGCATGACCAATCAACATGGTGCCTGCTCTTTTTCTATTGTCGCTCGAGCTATTATGACATCTGCTATGTCTATTGAATATTACAATATTGTGAGTTTTGAACTGAATTTTAACTCTTATTTTTTAGATTTGCCTAAAGTTTGTACTATTGTAGGCATATCGCAATACAAGATAGTGTTCATGTGATTTGATTTTGAACCCCAACAAAACTTTCGCGAGAATGGGATACTCGAATCACCATTTCAAGAGGTTTAATGTCCGGATCATCTTCCTATGATGGCATTAATGTGTTAACCAAAGGCCACAACGTGATCGATAGAAAATTGGAGCCAGTAGAGTATATCCATAGAACTACCTAGGGAATCGCCTATCCTAACAATACTTAGTTTTAATCATGCAATTAGTTGGTGAAATGTTGGTTGGCTCAAACAACTAAACAAACTTTGTCTTCCCTCCACGTTAGTCTTATGGATAATTAATTAACGACACAACTATCTTTCTCATCTATTTTTTTTATTGTATACGGTGGTCACATGTCAGTTCGTGATTAATACGATAGATGTAATAAATTTTTATTTTATTTTGATAAATTTGTCGCATTTTTATTAAATTATTAAATTAGTAGTGAAAAAGCTGTGCAGCGGCGCAAAATAAGTAAAGTTGGTTAGATCAAGCAAGCCAACATTTTCACTCAGACGTCGTCCAATCCTACCTGATGTTGTTTTTCTTTTGTCTTGAGCACAGTTACTAACAGAAATTTGGCCATAACTTTGAAGATACTGCAATAGCTTATGTCTAGGCTTATTGGCCGCCTACTTCACCGGCCCAAACTATGGTACTTAGGCATTAATACTACCTCAATTTGCATCATTGATCGACTCGGAATGGCTCGGGCTGAGGTAGATTATGATCTTGGTTAACAATGATTGACACGGGCAAGGCGATCATACGTCGGAACATGTTTGAAACGGTACCCTTTTTAAACACGTGAAATTGGGAATAGCACAAGGGAATGCTTGCGATTATTGAATTCAAATCCATCCAGATAAATCCTAAAAGAGTGTTGAGTAAATTCATACATGTTCAATGCCCATGTAACAATCGGGCGTTACCCTTTTATGTTTCATTAATAACTAAAGTTGGAAGAGCCATATCAAATTACAATTGTTCATTGGCTTAGACTACCAAAGCCCGTATCATCTAGTGGGTTAGGGTTTGATAGAGATAGAAAGGAAAGAGATTAAGTGGGTAAAGGCGATTTAAACTCAAATCCATGGCTAAGAAGAGCTCCAGTCAACCAAAGCTTCAACTTCGGCAAATTCGTCTCCTGCTCCAGATCTTTCATTACCTGCAGATTCACGCAGACAATTCGATTAAGTAAGGCTTCAGTGAAGCTTGAAATTTACTGAATCTTACATTGAGAGTTGCAGTTAGAACAAATCTTTCAGCAGTGCTCATCAAGTTCGTGCTCTGAACTTCAAAACCCATCATTGATTCAAGAACCTTATAAAGAGACAAGGCGACTCCATAGCCTTTATCGCACAATATTCTTAAGTAAAACCCTCTTTCCTCTACTTGAAAAATGTCCATCTGCAAAACCCATTTTCGCAGAAGGCAGTGATTAATGTCAAATGAAGTGATTTTTCAAAGTTTTGCCTTATAGGTAAGAACAATCTAGGGCAAATCGAGTTAACCTGTATGATTTTCTTTGAAGCCAAGCAGGAAGGGTTTGGAGGTCGATGAATCTTCTTACTGTTGTTTTGAGTTACTCCTTGATAGTATCGGTCTGGTCTTTGCATCGATGCTTCAATGCCTTTTAACTCAGCCTTGAGCTTTTTCGCCTCCATTTGCAGTTCTTGAACGTATATTACAGCATCTCCGACAATGGAGGCTTTATCCATCTGCCAAAACATTCACAGAATTAAAGTTTGTTCATGGGCATTGTTACATGATTCTCCCCATTTCATCATGTGATAGATCACACCATCCATAGTTTTTTTAGAAAACCAGAAACAAAATTGAAAAAAATGATAGTAAGTTGAAGCTGCAGTTTAGAGAAAACTCTAACATTACGTGATTCGAATGAATTCTACTACTTAAATATATATATATATATATATTAAAATATTAAGATTCAAACCCATCTACTCTCATAGCACAAATTTCTAATATGAGATTGAGGTTACATCAACTTATCCCAACCCACCACAAGATGATCATTGTAGTACAAACACATTGAGTTTTAGTCTGATAATTATTTACTTACTTAGTCTAGCTTGTCATACTCTCATAGCATATTTCTTGACTTACTGTTATGTAATTAGATCAATTTAAATAATAAATAATTATTTATAATTTTATTAATTAAATTCTTTTTGAATTGACTAAATCACGCTCCTTCTGGGGGCCCGAGCCATCAGTGAGATACCACTCTCGAAGAGTTAGAATTCTAACCTTATGTCAGGACCTACGGGCCAAGGGACAGTCTTAGGTAGACAATTTCTATAGAGCGTACACGTTATGAGGTATGACAATAAGATAACTCTAAAATTGTTCTTATTTACTAAAACATCAAAAGTGCAATGAAGGTGATAAATGACCATTTATAATTGATTACATTAATTAAACTTCAATTCGACTAAAAACTTATTGCCATCTAAGATATTACAAGAAGATGATAAACTGATAATTATTTTAATAATATAATGCGTTCGTCAAAGCTCAAAAGCTTGCAACGAATCATTCTAACGTTATTAAATAAAGATGGCAAGAGTAAATATAACATTGTTGAAAAGTCAACGAAACTAAACGCCGTCGTATCAGCGAAAAGAAAAAACAAACCTTGGTTATGTTTGGAACCAAAGAACGCAATGCAAAAAGCTTCTCTTTCATCCTTCCTCGCCTTCTTCTCTCGGAAATCAAAGTTCTCGATCTATCAAGCTTAGACCTCTTCGTCGTCGTTTTATTGGCACCTATCGAAGTTGTAGCAGAAGAGTCCCCTTCATCATCTTCTTCTTCGCCTCCTCCGATCACTTCTCCGCCGTCTAAATTTTCCGATCCGTTCAACGGCATGAACTCTGGACCGTCTGATCTAGAAACGTCATTGAAGTCCAAGAAACACCCATTTGTAATGAGATCTCGATCGAAATTTAGAAGTGGGTTTTCGTCTTCTCCTCTGATAAGATCAACGAACTGATCAAAATCAGAATTCTCGATGAAGTCTTGAAGCTCCTCTTCAAACCCTTGGAGCTGCATTAGAGGGTTTTCAGAAGCTTCGAACCGATCAAGCATGGCGATTTTTGGATGCTTGAAAGCTACATCGACTGTAATCTATATCAGAACGCGGAAGAGGACAAAAGCGGTGTGTAAATGGAATCAGGAGTAGCGTCCATCGCTTTCAGAAGCTAGTTTTTTAAGATGTTTGACATTGTATTACGAGTTATAAAAGAATGGTTTTAGGTTAAGTTAACCCTTCGAAAGGTCATCTTTTTAAAAGAGGCATTAAACTACTATTAGGACCCCAAAATCCAACTGTTTAGTATATATTTTCATCATTTTTTATTTTAAAATTTATAAATAGTCTTGATTAAACTTCATTATTTTCCTTCATTTTGCAATAAAATAAAATAAAAATTACAAATTTAAGGTAAAAAAAGACGAAATATCTAGTTTTTAATGATTCAAGTCATCCGTTAAAGTTTATGCATTTGTGGCCTCGAGAGTTCTTTGGTTCGAGTTCAACAATCCATGTAGCCGATCAGTGAATTTTGAGTTTCATTGCAGTTGAAATTCTTAGGAAACTATTGAAGACAATTGCTATGAAATTCGTAGGGAAGATTTAAATGATTATTATGTAAAATAATAACACGTCAAGTAGATTAAATTTCATATTTATAACATCCAAACTATTATATTGTTTGGGTGGTCAAACATAGTCTAGATTGGGTGCATGTATGGAATGAATAATTAGCAACTTTTAATCTCAATTAAAGGAACACTTGCAATTATCTATTGGCATGATCAATATAATAATAATTAATTTTATAAATCTATGATTGGTAAGTAAAATAAGTAAAAATATATTGTAAAATTAGGATTTAATTTAACCAAAAATATAGTTTATCTTTTAATTAACTTAAGTACTTTAATAACAACTATAGTTATAATTTGGGCAAATTTTAATTAAAAAAGAAGGGTAGTCATCTTTGTATCACTAAGATTTCACAGACTTATTAACAGTTATTGATTAGCACTTGCTCAAATCATAGCTTTTTAGGATTCGGGTTGGTTTTTATTCGAGTTCAAATTTGATTCAGTAAATTTCAAACTCGTCAATTGATGACGAAACCAACTAAATTTCAATTATTTCTTAAAATTTTAAAGTTGGATTGGTTAATCAACAGGATTTAGCAAGTCAATTTATAAAAATTAGATCTAAATCCAAACTTATTAAATATCTGATCCAATCAGTTTTAGGATCGGTTTCAATCAGAGTTCGCATCAATTTTTTCACAATTTGAATATGATCCCACCAAACTCAAATGGCTAGTTTGGGTACATTTAGCTGGTTGGTCGAATTCGATTGTCACTCCTATGAATTACTGATGTAGCATTTAATTTATCCAAGATTCTCTAATACATGTTTTGATTCGTGACATAGGAAGAATTAGAATATAGTGCATGTGTGCGGCCTAGGAGAGGCAAGGGTTCGCATGTTGCTGGCACGTTCCTTTCTCCACTATCTCATCATCGTCATTTGCTTAACCACGCAGGTTTAACACGTGCTATTTAATATCAGTAACAATTATCTCTAATTCTTTTTCATCTATGAATATGCAAAAAGATTTTTCTTAATCAACCATATTTCAGCCAATTAATCCCTAGATTTGTAACACAATAATCCCAATAATTCTATCCGGAACACCCACAAATCTACATGGAAAAAACCCAATCAACTTGATCTACGCCTCCGGTTACAACGTCAAGATGGTCGACGGTTATTTCTCGAACAAGCCTTGTAATGCAAAGGCAGCCTTACTTCGGACCTGAAATAGTTCGATGAATATAATCTCAACCACATCTTGAAAATTCTTTGAAGAGATCTTAAATTCTACAAGTTTACCTTTGATGCATAAGATCTTAAATCTGTGCTGGTGATTTGGCAAGAACAGTTTCTAAGGAAAAGGCCCCACATTTCTCGCTGTATCGCCTTCTCTTCGAGCATTGGAGAGGGCACGAGCCAATTCTCGGACAAAACTAAGTAAATGTACACCTTGAAAAAATCACAACTTTTGTCCTTGATGTTGATGGAGACGAGTAATCTCAATATCTCTTCTTCGTCCTTAGCCTAACAAAACATGTAATTCAGTCTAAACGCTACATTTAATATCTTAATATATGTATATATAGATATATATATATACATAGAGAGAGATGAGGAAATTTCTTGGTGTACCTTTTTCTGAAAACAAGAAAGAAGAATTTGATAGGCAACCCTGCTCCTTAGATGCTTGCTTCGGGAATTTGCACGGGAAATACACTCAACTGACCTCAAGCAGTTAAGATCCTTAGGAACACTTTATTTTCAGTAACAAGTAAGCAGTAAGTAGAAGAAAGATGAAAGGAAAAAGGAGAAATTAACAAATTTTACGAACTAAAATTATCTACTTTGATGCGCAGAAGTTTTAGCTGAAGAAATACCAATCTGACGAACCTGAAAGCAAGAGATTTTGCGATTTTGTCGCATGAGGCAATCCATTCTTCATTGCTGAAGTAGCCGATGAGTGATTGCATGGATTCATACAAAGCCACCATTAGACCTTGAAGAAGGCGGTCTAATGATAGGCAAATAATCACTTCGATTAGCTCCTCGGCTTCTGTAGTTGAAAACATAGGCTTTCTACTCCTGCGACCATCAGAAAAACACAAAACGTGATTTTTCATAATACAATTGTCACAAAACAAGTTCGAGAAGCTTCTGTTAGGAAATAATCGTAAGGGTATGTAAGTAATATAATGTGTGAATTTATTAGAAGATATTAGGAGTTTGTGTCAATTAAGGGAAGTTAATACATATGGATTATAAATTAAATAATATATAAATTGAAGGTGGAAGAGGAAAATGTAATAGGAAAATTTAGGCCGAGTAGAACTGAGGGGAGATTTCTTGAAGTCTCGAAGTTCCAAAGCATTGTATTGTTCTATCTTGTATCTTTACGTTTATTTAATTCGTATTATCGTGTTTACTTTTTGTAACAGCTTCAGAGATAGAAAATTCAGTCAATTTTCATTTCGTGCGCACCTTAGCTGACAACAAACAGAAATGAATTTGATCCAAGTTCCAACATTCTGAGGAGGCCCTTCGCAACTAGAATCTAAATAGACAAAACAGAGAGATGCTGTCAGACGGTGTCTAACTGAAAACACAACTTTAAGCGATATGTGATTATATCATTGCCTCTAAATAAACCTAGACAATATGCAATGAAGACCATATAGCTAATTTATAGCATAACCTTAAATAGCGAACAATAAACTGAATCTCCCCCTAGTTGTTTTGCAATAAATACGCATCTTCCATTGCGCTGAAAATGTGCCTCATATTTCATATAACAAAGCCATGGAAGCTAAACAACAAATACCGCAGAGAAAAGAGTATTTCCGGCTGGCCAATCCAAACTGTTTAGCATAGAAAAACTAAGAGAAAGTGAATGGCCGACCTAAGGTCTTCGTGTCTAGATAAGAAGTGGACATATATCCATAGTTTTCGAGAGCTCTCCTTAATTCTACGTAGTCAGGACACCAATCGATTTTGAGACTTCCCTGTTTAAAATCGGGTGAAAGAGTGATGATTGTGATGAAAAAACCAGACATAATAATAAATCAATTATGAATACAACTATACAATCAAGGGTACCTCATTTTCTACAGATAAAATGACCTGCCAGAAATCAAACGCTGACCTTGTCACATCATCTCTTGAAGAATATAACACTGAAATTTAAGTATGAACATAAGAAGAAGGAATGATCAAGAATAAGATGGGCACGAGTAGATGAATAGACTCACTCAAATTAAATGTCCATATAGCTATCAATTTTTCAACATGACCAGCACTAACAACCAGCTTCTGTAGCCAACCATTTATCAAAAGATTTTCAAGGAAGACATTGCCTGCAAAAAAAAATGAAACAAAGTCAATATATCATCAGTAGTTGATCCTCATCTCACAAGATAAATTCGCTCAAATTATATATAAAAATTTAAGAAAAAATCAAGGCCATAGTAAAAAGAATAAGCACCCTCTTCTTTAGTCAGTTCCACCAAAGAGTTAAGCTCCTTATTCATGAAATTCACTAAAAGGTTGCAACTTTTAAGCTCGGGAAAGTCTAGAGATGGAATTTTCTGCAGTTCATAATAACAGAACAGTTAGTTTGAATGAATTCATTATCTATCACTGTATCAAACTAAATCATTAATCTAAAACCTGTTCATGGAAAATCTGCATTCCCCATGCCGATATATCTTCCTCACCTCCAAGTTGTTTCATCTACAAATATGTTTGAACACAAAAAGTTAACTCTCACTGTATGATTATAGCCATTGAAATCTGTTATTATGGAACAATCCCTACTTTAGTTTGACATTCATCAAAGACCCTGGAAACCTTAGCTTCTTTGCTGTATTCATCTTCATCTGAATTGTAATTTTTCTTGACCTTGGCTCGTCTGGATTCCTTTTCAATAAGTTTGCTTTTCCCCTTGTAATAATCAGTCAGAAGATCATCCAACCCAATTACATTTTTCCTAATTGGCATCAAATGACAATTCACAGTTAAGAATTAAACATATTTTACATTCGCATGGAAGAAAATGTTATACTTGGGTTCGCCAAGATGAGGAAAATTAAAAATGATAATAGTGGTTATCTAATCCGGATATAATTAATGCTTTCACTATCTTCGACAATATTATGTAGCCTAAGAAGACAATGTAAACCAAGAGTACAACATTACTTGACTATCAATGCGTAGGATGAGAAAAGAAAATATTGCGCAATTTAAATCGAAAAAAATAGTCCTCAGAAGCAAAAACATGCAAGGAAATGATTTATGATCTTCATAAGAATCTACCATTTTAATAGTGCAAAAGAAAGGTACTCCAAATCTCCAAACCCACAAACCCCATGTTTGAAATATAGCTAAATGCCGCAGATAACTAGCAAGGATTCTGTGGTTGAAAAGAAGTCAATGACAGAGAAAAATGTTGGAGCATGATAAGTAATTGTCTACTTAATTCAACAACTCAAAAAAGGAGAAAATCACATGGAACGGGAAGATAGAACAAATACCCAGAAAGAAATCAGCACTGAGAAGAGAAATTACAGGGAAAATGAAAGAAGAAATGGGCAGAAAAACCTTTTCCGATTAACGACGGGAGATTGAAGAAGTAGGTCTTCCGACTCGAAATCAAGAGGAGCGTCCAAATCCTTGGAGTCATTCATCTCTCTCCTCTTTTCAGGAATTCGGAAATCGACCGTCGTGGTTTCAAATGCCGGGCGCTCGGTTGTCTTCCCCTCGTACACTTTCTTCTCACTTGGGGTGGCCACCGTCCGGTCTGGTCGGGTAAGGTCGGTCCAGTTCGGTTAAGTGTGATTAAAGTCGATTCGGTTTTATAATTGATAATAAAAAACAAACTGATTAGTATTTCGGTTTTTCAGTTTGCTATAACTTCAGTTTTTCAATTTTATTAGTTCACTCGGTTTTCAGTTTTGACTTTAGTTACTACTTCAATTTGATTTAATTTTTTTATTTATTTTTATAAAGTTTTCTATCATATAAATGTATATTATATTAGGGGTGGACGGATCCGGTCCGATCTGACGATCCGATCCAATCCGATCGGATTCGGTCGGATCGGACCAGGTATTCGGTAAATAAGTTTTTTATTTTATTCGACTTTCGGATCGTTATCGGATCGGATTGACTATCGGATTCGAAGCCAAATCCGACAGCCAATCTGATCCAATCCGAAAGTCGGATTGCTTAATTAAAATCGGCCTAAAGTCGAAAGTCGAAACCCTAAATCATTCAGCATCTCCGACTCCAATTTTGGAATCTGAAAACCACTCGTCTCAATTTCTCGACTCCGCTACTCCGACGACGAAACCGAGCCGCCTCGCCGACCCTCTGCTCCTAGACTCCGAGTCTCTGACGACGGCCGCGAAGAACAGAAATGAAGATAGAAATAAGTATGGAGATTTGATTTTGGATTTGTAAATTATTTCTGTAATTGTAAATGAGTGAATTCGTTAAAAACGACGAAGAACAGATGAGGGATGGACGAAGGAGTCAGCCGGCCGTCGATACCCTCATCGGATCGCGTCGCGAATTACAGGTTTTTACAGAGAAATTCCTGAATTACAGATTTTTAAAAAACCGATCTGATCTGATTTCTTTAATCGGATTCGGATCGGATTCGGATTCGGATGACACATGCATCAGAATCCGATCGGATCAAAATTGTTGATCTGATTGTTATCGAATTAGATTGAATTTGCCTCAATCCGATCTGATAACACCCAACGCCCACCCCTGTATTATATAACTCATTTTATATAAAATATTAAAATTAAATAATTAGGCAATCGAATAATATGTTTGTTGTGAATAATTATTATGATGGAAATGATTATGACATTCGTTAAGGAAATAATTTAATAACCGACGTATAAATTAGGGTTATTAGATATGCGAATCTTTATGTGTAGTGAATCACTATTTGTAGTGCTTTAAACTAATCAACACATTCAGATTGTGCCCTAATATTTCTACAGATTGAGAAAGGATCTCTTACAAAAACACTCAGCAATATGTTCTTGGTAATCTTACAAAGAAGGATGAATATGTTGGAATCCAATGCTAAACTATGCAAATGGCCCAGAATTTAGGGTTTCATAGTTTAGATAAAATTCAATCCTTTCGTTTTAACTGGCGTGACAGAGAGTTCAGAGTACCTCTTTTATGAACTCTTTAATTCACAAGGACCATTATAGCGACTTATTTGAAGAGATTGAAAACTTAACAGATTCATAGAGATTCTTCCAAAGATCTTCTTGATGCAACCATGATCAAACCTCAATCTTAGGTTTGAGGATGCCGTAAGGAAGAACTCAAGTGAGCACAAAAGTCATCACAATCTACTCGAGTCACCGAGGCTAAATGACCAAAATCAAGATAATCTATGGAGAAGAAAACACGATTTCACGTCATTTGGAGTCGGAATTGCGCACCATTCTGCTACGAGTTAGATCCTAAAAAATTACTCTAATTTTTTATCATACCAAATAATATAAATTCTTATCTACATTTATTTGGTTCTGAAGTTCATGCTTCACTTTCTGTCCAGTTTACAGGTGTGCTCTTTGATTGATGACCTAGCTACTTCTTGGATTCCCTATAGATTTTCTAGGTCTAACATCTAATAACACAATTTATTTAGAGCAGTGTAGTGGTTTTTCTGTTGTGTTCTTTGCGTGATCAAACGCCATCCGTTCCAATTAACCAACAAATTGAAGATACAAGCAGAATCAAAGAACTATAAAAGAAAGAACATGATTGAATCATGAACCGGACTTTGGTTTTAGCCACATAAGATTAGTATAATCATCTCAATTCCCAGTTTCGGATCCATCTTTCAGATTACAAACAAGGCTACCCTCGATTCTTGATGGGCTGGTAATCAGGTTGAATTCGAAAAGGGAACTTTGAGGAAACTAGCTGCGTAAAGGAGATTGCCCTTCATCAGTGGCGAACTTTGAACTATTTTGTTCGATCTTGGAAATCAAAGTTATCTGTAGTTGATGTTGTTTTCGTCTTGTTCTTCATTTTTTTGTGAGTAACAAATACAAAGCAAGTACTGAAGAAACGAAACTTTCTGGGAAATCAGAAGTTGAAAAGACTTGCATACAATATATGATGATTAAGTCTGCTAGGGAGTTCCCGTCCATGTCCCTGCAGAACAAAGCAAACTTAATCAGGCGGAATTAGAAACAAGATTAGATTAAAATAATTAAAGTTGATGACTAAGAAGATTAAATGCAAGCTTATCAGATGAATGTCGCGTGAAATTATGCCTGGCATTTGTGTTGTCCACGCTCTTATCACGGGCTTTGAAAAGGATAGAATTTTGAGTTGTTTTCACCTAAAAAAACCCTAATTTTCTGAAGCTTGAACAGAATTCGTACTGCTGGTAGAATTTGTGCTGCATTTCGGATCAGACCAACTAAACTACAGAACTTGATCGTAGTTAGTAGATGTTTGAAATCCACAACAAAAAAAAGCTAAAAAGCATTCTATTTGAGAGAGAAAGATAGAGAGAGAGAGAGAGAGATCTAAATGAGCTTCAAAGATCGTATGTGCACCAGTAATTCTTTCATCTCAGGAAGATTAACAAAAAGGAACAAAAAAGGCATTAGGGAGAAACAATCTAATCAAGCAAAACCACACAAAATCATCGAGACCACAGCAAGCGAGATAAAAAGAGAGCCAAGATGGCATTCACCTGCACAAGCATCTGCACCTTTGGGTCCGCCATTGACGAAGAAGCTCAAAGAGAGCTTGATCGTCAGAGATGGAACAGATAGAAAGGTGCAGGTGCAAATGCAGATCAAGGCGACAAATTGGCAAAGCCAAGCTCCAAAGGCGGTCATCTCTCTCAAACAAAAACCCAAAAACTAGGCTCGCTGCAAGCATCCTCCTTCCTCACTTCCATATATATACTGACACAGTCCACAGATTATACCAGGCATGAAAGATCTTCTAAATATCAAAGAAAATATAACTATTTTTTATATTTTTTGTTCTTGTTTCTGGTCCCTTGATTTCAATTCAATCTTCCTTTTTCTATAGAAGCCTTCGTCTTCGCACATAGCTAAACCCGCGACCATGGAAATAAAATTAATTTATCATAAATGCAAGTGCAGGGTTTCGCTCTCCATGTACTCGGAATTCTGGACAAGCAGCAGTCGCTTCGGCTTATCTTCAACCATAAAATAAATAAATTAGTTGATAAGCTGGTAAGATATTTTGCTCCTCTATACAATATTTTGTTATGTAATAAAAAATATGATAATAATTAGCGAGAAAATTTGAGAAAAATAAAATAAAAAGGATAAAGATTCTGACTCAAAACTCAATTATTAGGGTTTCTTACCTAATTTAAAATAATAATTAGTGAGAAATTTAGAGAAAAAGAATATAAAAAGGATAAAGATTTTGGCGTAACTCAATTATTAGGGTTAGGGTTAGGGTTAGGGTTAGGGTTAGGATTAGGGTTAGGGTTAGGGTTTAGGCTATCCACCAACACACAGTCTCCTCGAGCAAACAGCACAAGACACAGGACTCCCCCTCTGCCTGTCCTAATCCTCCAACTTCAGGCCCACTTGGCAAAGCCCACGTGAACCACACCCTCATCTCCACGTGGGCAATAGAGTTTTGCTCAATCACATATTGCCACCTGTCTGTTGCCACCTGAAAAGCTCTGAGTTCGCTCGTGGTCCTCCCGGAAGAATAAGATCCTTTACAGGGGGCCCCATGAGAACCACGACCACCCAGCATTGTACACGTCACCCGATATCTAAGTTCCTCACATGTGGGACCCATCATCGTCTCTGGTTCTAAACATCCACCTACGTGGATGGATCATAACCCATCATTTCAATGCTTTTCCACCCGATTTTGTTAATTTTGCTTTTGCAGACAAAATCTTTAATAATCTTTTTTTTAATTTTTGAATAATTATTCTGCTAGAGTTATTCATCCAACTGTTTAAATTCTTAAGTTTATGAATTAATACACTAAAATATGAGTAATAAAATTTAAAATCTTATTAGTAATATTAATTTAATTTTAAAACTAAAGAAAAATTGAAGTAGTCCTCAACTTTCAAAGTCCCCGTCAATATATTGAATATTAACATAATAATAATAAAAGACATTACTTTCTTTGATTTTCATTTCTGTCATTTCGCTTAGTATTTTTTATTAATTTAGTTAATGTTAAAAAATTTATGAGAAATAGAAGAATTTCAAAGAATACATTTTCATTTTATTTAAATTAGTAAACTTTAGAAAAATAAACTGTTTCTATAATTATATTATTTTAAACATTTTATCATAATAATTAATTATATGTGTTAACTAAATTGATGTATACCATTAAATCAAATAAAACATGTTGATATAGAATTTGTTAAAATTATGATAAAGTTAAATATATCAAATGTCTACTTTTAAAATTATGATAAGTGTTTAGAGAGAATTCTAATTAATATAGTGTCTTATAACTATCCTCGATCCAAAGATAACAAGATTTTTTCTTATAGGCTGCGACGTATTTGTATGATTAGCCACTGCCACTGTCATTGTCATGGCCTCCATAGCTACTGAAGTCCTGCCTGGGTATATAATGGTGATTACTTGCTGTGCTTCCCGAGAACTTGACGTCAGCAAGCTCCGGCCTCCGACTATCCGCCGTTTCCGGCATCAACCGGCTTCCTTCAACAAACAAGCGAGAGCTCAAGACCACCATCAAGGCCATGGCAAGAGCTAGACTTCTCATTCTGAAAATCTGAGCCGAAGAGGAAGAAGTTTTAGAGTGGTAGGGTGAAGAAAAGAGAGAAGATCGAGCTGTTTATAAAGCAGAAAAAGATGTACAGAATCAAAATAGAATAAAATAAAGTAGATTATCGATGGGTAATCCACCAAATGAGGCAAGATTAAGTGGACTTTCCCTATTTGCTGCTGATATGAGCAATGTTGGCTCTGCAAATAGAAGAAATCCACCCAGTTGACGGTGGAGGCAAAAAACAAACACGAGTCAACCAACCAGAGTGGAGCCTCACGATGCCATAAATCACTGATGTCTCCTAGATTCTATACATTAGATAATGATAATAATAAGGGGTGGGGTGAGATCGGTCTAGACAGGGTTCATTCCAGAACAAAACTTGAACCCAAGTAGCAGTCATGACTTGGATTTTTAGATCGAATTGAAACAGTGAAATACAAATAGAGTACTTGTTTGATTCAAAGGAGTTGAAACTTAACTCAAAGTTCCAACTCACTCGAAATCAATCTCAAACATGATCTCAACTCTGAGAAAGAATGAACAAATATTCAACTAAATTTAAAATTTTGAATAAAAAGAAAAAGAATTAGACGAGTTAAGAAGAGATCCACCAAACGAGACAGCCTAATTCTCTACCCTTTAAAACGTCATTTAATCACTGTACATTTCCGAGTGGCGCCAATAGTTCTCCCAATTACCCTTGATCATAATAATTAAATGCCATTACCATTTTTAATTTCCACCTCCGCAATGATTATTTACTCTATATTTAGCCCCATGTCTTTAAACCACTATTATTACCAAAGTTGGCGAAACAGTGTTTCATTTTTTATTTCACATATAATATAATTAACGAAGTTAGTAAACATTAAATAAATAGACATTTGCAAGCAAATATTTCACGGGCAATTCATTTTATTAATTTTTTATTTGAAATTTAGTTTTTAAATAAAGGGTCAAGTTAAAAAAAAGCTTTAAATTCCAAAACGACCACGAGTTTTGATATATTAGCTAAAGTGACATGACTACCGTCACCCATCGCTTCGATGGGTCAGATTCGTTTGCAAAGAACGATCAGGAGTCCCGCTCTCTCCCTTGCTCTCCAGTTTTCAGCATCAAGCCCCAACTCCTTGAGCCTTATCATTGTTCTGCCTGGTTCTTCAGTCTACCTACAATATCTCAAACACACAATGTTTCAACCTTCACATCCAGAAAGATCGATTTTTTGCCATCACTAAAACTCAAGAAAGTTTCAGAATTCCTAGGGAAAAACTGGTATGAAACATGGACAGACACATTCCAAATTCATCAGAACCAGAATCTAGACTCTGAGTGGAAATCAAATAAAATATCTACATCAAAATGGATGTTTGAGGATGGATTGCACATCAAGGGAGAACAAAAAAATGGACTGTTCCATCCCAAATCAATGGTCGACAGTCGCCCATTGGAAAGAGATTCCAATTAACCGAGCAGGAGACCACAGAAAACAGTACAAGATTCGCAAAATGATCAACTAATTTCACATGAGAAACTCTAAATTATGGCAAAAAAAAGTAGACAACTGTAAAGAGCAAAAGAAAGGAAAATGCTAAAATAGTAGTACTCCATGTATAACACGAGAAAAAAACAAAAAAACGAGCACAAAAAGTTATAAATTTCCGCAGAATCATATTGGCATATATCAAACGAGAGCAAATCATTCAAGAACCAGCATCAGATTTGGAGCTGTTTGAAGCTCTGCGCTGTCTTTGCATCTGCCATATCATTCGAGGGTCTAGACCCCGTTTCATCACCTTCATCAGACACATTAATGGGCATGGCAGGTGATACAGCCACAGAGACTGGAAGATCTTTTTGAGTAGCAACCGAATCATCTTTTTGAAAAGTAGTTGAAGAAGGGTCTCTCTTGACAATTGGTGGAGCTGCATAAACTGGAATCGATTGCCGAATAGAAACAGGCGAAGCAATTCTTACAGGTGGCGCTCTGATCATAGCGGAGGGTTGAGGAAGGGGTGGTGCAGAGAAAACAGGAACTGAAGTTCTTATAGTCACAGGGGGAGCCATTGCATGGCAAGGTGTTCTAAATTGTCTAATGGGAACATAAGGAACTGCCCCGGCTGCACCAAATCTCTGTGGCCAAATTCCGCGAATTGCTGCCTCTTTTGAATTCAATGGTGGTGTCTTGGCTAGAGAAATTGGTTTTTGGCAAATTAAGGGAAGTATTTTTGATGTGGCAATAGGAGGTTGGGGACTAGTTGCTCTCGGGCTTTGGATGTGAGGTTTCTTAGGAAATAATATTGGAGCATTAGGGTTTGCCATTGCCGTCTTTTCCTTTAGTCTGTATGTTAGTAAAGCTCGAGCAATGGTGATTTGCTCCATCTCATCGTTGTTTTCTGCTTCAGATGAAGAGCTTGCTGCTTCTTTTGCCACTGTCCAGCAAAGAAGAAACAATAAACGAGTTGATATACGATTATGATACTATCTAACTATACTTTCTCTACATTAGATATATGCAATTTCAGAATTCATCAGCTAAATGAGAAACAAGAAATTCAATACAACAAGAACACATGTTCAGGACACTGGTAGGAATCGAAAGGATCCTAATGATTTATTGAATACAAAAAACATACACTAGAAAGAATTTGAGGGCTCTCAAACCTCTACATTTTGATCACTACCACAATGATACTTTACTTTATTCATCCTTTACTATTTATAATTCCCTAAATCATAACCTCTCTTAACTTCTACCAACTCTTAGTAACTATCGTTAAAACTTCCATTAACTTCTATCAACTGATCTCAATTACAAAATAAGTCCCTAACAGACACGAGGTAACTCTGCATTTTATTGCCTATCATCGATCCATCACTTAGAAGCTTTTAGCCACGCTCATATTTTCCAAATGGAATTTTACAATTTTTGTAAGGTAGACTATATAATTGCCATCAAACGCTTACATTGCTTTAAGGATGACCAAGCTGCCATAGCTGCATTCTTCTCTGCTTGCTTTTTGTTCTTAGCAGGGTCTCCGGTGAAAATTATTCCAGCCAATTCAACAGTCCCTGTAAACACAGGTTGGTGGCCAAGGCCTGACCTAAACGTTGTGTACAGCGGTAATGGAGCTCCAACTCTTTGCGCAATTTCCTGTAAGAGGTTCTTATAAACTCCTGTCTCGTCCTATAAAAAATTTCAATTTTGTTACCAAAAAGACAATCAGTGTTGACAAATTAACGGGGTTCGTTATCATGTCAATCAAAGTATCCTACAGTATATTATCTCGATTCATCATTTGTACTACCAGGCATGTAATCAACCAAATAAAGATTTAACCAATGGCCAAAATATATTCCATAAAGAGGACAATCCACCTGTTTGTAATCTTTAACTATTACAGGTGTGCGTAGAGGGTACCTCGAAAGTAAATGATATTGATTAGGAAATGTGAGTTGAAGGATAATCAGTCTAATTTAATCAATCAGACAGAGAGCAGAATTAACCCAGTTCCTCTTCCACCATTTTAGCAGCAATTTAAAAACTAAATGAAGCAAGAGCTTACTTATTGAACATAAAAAATTCTACCATAAGAATCAAGAAAGAATCAAAGTGATTCAGAATTTCGCATCCCAAGATCAAAGAAACAAAGAACGTAATTGAAACCACAGGCATAAATGTTAAGAAAAACAAAAAAAAATTAGCGAGAACAAGTCATTCGGTAAACAGGCTGAAACTTACCAAGATCCGAGCGGCGAGAGAATGAGAGAGGGCGCGATTAGAGAGAGAATTGAGAGCAACTTCAGCAGCAGAGTGCTCGGCCTGACGAAGAGTAGTACAGTAATGGGGACACTCGAAGATCTCGCCGTTGAAATTAACGGTGGCCTTGAACCGCGGCGCGTGGTCCGGACCTTCCCTGATGCAAGTGTAAGAAGGGAGGTTGAAGCAGCTCCTCTGTGCCAGCTCTTGGAGCTGGTTCTTATACATTTCTCCAATTTATGCCACAAACCCTCTACAATATCTGAACTAAAAAACCCTTTTGCAGACAGAACGATAAGGCCAGGACCTTCACCGGAAGCAACTGCCGGAGCCGGAGCCGGAGCCGGATCCGGATCGGATGAACGGCCCCATAATCACGGCGTCAGAGATATTGGGCTCGACAAGATCAATGTTCAGAGAGGAGCAAGAGAGAGAAACGAGGTGAGAAGCTCAGGAGAACGATGGAGAGAGAGAGATTCTTAAGTGAAAATAAAGAAATGGGTGGAGTCAACTGAACGTTAGGCTGTAGCCTCTGCATGGGATGTGAACTCACCCTAATTTTTCTAATAACTTTTAAATGTTTTATAATTATTTAAATTCGAGTCAAACTAGCACTAAGCGGTCAACGGAGGGTAATCACGCACTAATACTATGATTAACGCCCCCAAAAAAATGTTTCTTAAAAAATACAATGTTTAAATGCTATAACAAATATCATTGTTAATTAGAGATCTTGAGCTCTAGAATTATACAAGGCATACTAACAGTGAATCATGTACGAGTTTGATCCTCATCAGATGATATTAGGTTTAGGAGGGCCGAGCATTGGATTATAAAATCACTTTGAATTATGAGTCAAAGTGAAACACAAGAAGTTTTCATATCAGGCTGCGAAGTTGAGACAGTGCTTCGTAATTTATATGCATGGATTATACATGGTAGTATCAATTAATTAATCTTGCAAGTCAAGTTAAAATGGAATTCCACTACATTCTTTATATTTGGAATTAATAATTAGATTTGGTCATGACTTTGAGTATATTTTGTAATAAAAGCTAAACCTAATACCACTTCCAAAAGGATGTATATCCTCAACCATTTACGCTGTCAGTGCTCCCGTCTAGAATAGCAATAAAAAAGTTGGATATTATGGTGAAGGTTGATTTAAAAAATGCACCTATTTTAACGTACATTACTTTTTTGTTATTTACTTCTAATATAAAAGTAATTGTCGTTGGAATAATGTTAGATTTTTACGTGCTCTTAGTACAGTATTATTTACTTTGAGTCAGAATTTTCATTAATTTATTCTTGGATTTATAATACAAGAAAAACTCTATTTATATACTATACAACCTAAACGATACGATGTAGGAATGTGCACCACACTAGTATAATAAACTTTAAATTGTTGACAAAAATTCTTATGTGTGCACGTTATGTCCCCTAGTGCTTTAGGTATTATATTATATTTTTTTTTGCGTGGAAGCTTGCACATGTTTATTCTCGAGTGCAAAATGCTTTCTAATGAGTATGTTAGAGAATTCGGCATATACGATGGTAAAATTATACTCTCTAAAATAGCATAAGATTGTGCAATCTCAGTATAAACTGCGGACTCATCTTTGCCTATGCAAGAGGAATCACCAAAATACATGTAAAATTATTAGTTTTGTCCTCGTAATCTTTAGCTGTTATGGGTTCCGCAGGATGAGGAACATTTCTAGCTAACTTTTTTAAAACTTAGTGTGATTTCATTTAAAGCCAAGCTTCTCTGTTTTCAGATTCTTAAAGTGCATGAGACGAAGGAGAGAGAAGCTATAAACGTGTGGGGCAGATTGGATAATCGTCTAGGGATCCAAACAACAGATTATCAGACTTCGTGGCGAGAAGCAGATACGTTCGAATGGGAAAAGAATGATTAAACTATCGCAGCATTCAAAGCTTGTCGGCCTTCAATTTATAAACAGTTGCGTTAGTTGGCTCCCACTTCGTTCATACACAACAAGAGAAGAAAACTGTTCAGATGGAGAAATCACTGAAGTCAACAAGAAGTCAATCCTACACATCAGAAATTCTTGCTGTAACTTTATAAACATTCAAGGGTAAGACCAGATGAATGGAGTCAAAACCTCTAACATGGTTTCCCATTTAATTTAAATTTCTGTTGAAATATAAAGACATGTTGGATGGAGTTATTGTTCAATCCTATCCAGCATTAATAAAACCACTGAAAAAGAGGCATGGTAACTGCGACATTTTTCCATGAGTTCAGACGAGGTTTACATTTAATCTGATTGATCAAATAAAATAAATTATTGAAACTTTAATAATTTTTAATCATTTATTTAGCGTAATTATTAAAGCATCGAATTACATAGACTTTAATCCTTTGAAGGGTTTCTGTATTAGTCATACTTTGAAAAAGTTGAAAACTTCTTGTGATTCATGTCGAAGGAAAGGACTTCTTTAGCTATCATCAACCCACTAAATTTCCAAACAATTTTCCCTCCATTTGTTTTTAATTAAAATATATTAAAACTAAAACTATCACCTAATTTAGAACAATTTGGGCTTCATTCTTCAGCTTAACCCCGATTTTTGGGGGTGTAGATCTTCGTTGAGGCAAATAGACTCACCGTCTTCTCAAGTCCAGAGAGGCTCCCACAAAGAACCGTCTTCAAATAAGCTTAGATTGTTTGTGAGGTACGAATGAGGGTCGTTTAGAATGAAATTATCAAGAGCTTGATGCTCATTCTGCCATGGCTGAGAAGACTGATAAAAGTCTCGGCAAACGAGGGAGACGAGATTGGTCTGTTGACTCTGCATGTTGACGAGCTCCGCCTGTGCTTTTGCTAATTCAGCTTGAAGCTCGCTCACTTGCTTTTGAAGTTGGCAAATGGCGCCTGCGCATCCGTAAACTGGATCTCTTATTCTGGCACTTGCTTCGTACACCATGCTGCTAACTGCGTCTGCTCTTTGACTCTCCGGCAGCTCCTGGCAAATTTCAGCTGAGTTTTAGCGTAAATGATTTGAAATTTCAACCACCCATTCAGTCATCAATGGAGTCCACCAAATAAAGGTTTGTCTAAATTTAAAAGATTTATGCTGTCAAAGAAGAAATGATATTTCTTTTCCCATCCCATGGCGGTAATCCCATTCAAGGGTTGGATGCTCATGTTGAAGATGACCCATCATAGGATTTTGAAGAATAATCCCGAAAAAAATCATTTTTGAAGAAGAAAATGTAAAATTTGAAGGAAAAAACAGTGGATATGGTTTAGCCTTTTCATGTAATACAATTAAAGATTTTCGAGAAATGTCAATGAAAAATAAATGAATTCTAGGGTTTTTGAGACTATGCCTGTAGAAACTTGATGATATTGCTGGCGCCAAAAACTCGATGAGCTATGGTGAACTTCACCGGCTCCGTTGGAGGGAAGTACGGGGCCAGTACACATCTATCAGCGCATCTCCGCCGCAAAATCTTGCACGCCGCGCAAGGACTGAGAATCACATGCATGGTCGTGGCCGGAGCCGTCGCCGGTGGTGAACCAGAAGACAACGATCCCGGCGAGGAAGAAGTTGCAGGGTTTGACGAAGTAGAATTATTCGTTTCACTGTTCTCCATTTTCTGACCCTTTTCTGCTCTCGTGGATGAGAGAGAGAGAGAGAAAGTAGGGTTGGTCTGAAGCAAAAGAGAAGACAAACGTCGAGTATAAATAGTGAAAGGCATGAGAGAGAGTCAAACGAAATAAATTCCAGCAAATCTGTAACGTTTACTTCGGATGTCGTACATGGCTGCTTAATTAACAAGACAGAAATCCAATTTTCTTAAAGTTAGGTTTGCCATATTACTTTTCTTTTTGCCTAGAACTCCGATCTTTTCCTTTGAAATTTCCCACTTCAGATAAGCTCGTGAATATTAAATAATTACGAAAACTTTCTGTAATTACTAATTAATATTTATATTTAAATTATTTCCTACGTATTTTAAGGGTTAAATACAAAACAAGTATAGAGATTTAAGTAACTGTAAAATTATTTGACAACAATCATGGAAAATAATATTTAAATTGTTCATTTTAACGTTTAAGATTTGAGTATAAAAAGTTCTCAAAATAGAAAGTTTAATTTGGTTTTATCTTGTTTTTAACCATCTTTGAAATTGGCATATTTTAATATTTATTATATCTGTATACAATAAATACATAGGTATATATGTACATGCCGTAGGTCTAAATGCCACTCTTGTTTGCATAAAGTCATTTAATGTCCCATTAAATATGTGTTCCAAGATCCAACTATGTTGCTGCTTCTTTATCTTGCTTTCCCACCGTTACTTCCTTTTATCTTCAAAATACATTAAAAGGAGGACATGCTTAATAGAATGGACTTTTTTGAAACCCTAATTTCTGCTACACTTAAAAATGTCATTTAATTACGAAGGCGTATCAAGGTCTCGCTTTTGAAGATGCAGCTCTTGAGGTGAAATATATAGGTACATGTGTTTCTAGAAATCTGGAGGGGTTCCACGCCAAGTCAGCAAGTAGTAGCCATTGGGAAGGAGACGCGTGGATAGTTGACCGTTGTATGCATGCTAAGGTCATTTGGGAAATGACAGTGCTATCTTTCTACTTTGCTATCTGCCACCTAATAATCCCCATCGCCACCGTTTTTTAAAACCCAACTACATAGATTATCCTTTTTATAAATCTTTCTTTAGTTTTGCAATTATTCACCCTCTTCAATTTAATAAAATAACATCGAAACTCAATATCGTAACATCATTCATTTTGAGACCGAACTAACTTGGTTTTTTGTTATCGAGTTTAATCTTAAACTCAGCTGTAATAAGATATGAGGATTTGTGATTCCCATACGTTTCGATCCTCATCAAATTATCTCATTTCGGACATTTGTGCAATCAAAAGTTGAGTTGCAATGTAGTGACAAGAATTTCGCTAGAGATATCAGTGTTTCATATATCAAGTCTCGACTAAAGTCAACACGGTTTTTGTTCTTTAGTTTTACCTCAAAATATATTGGTACTAAGTATGGTTGGATGCGTGCTAATACCAGTAGATGTAGACGTACGTGAGTTAGAGAGGAGAGAAGTTGAAGGTGGGGCAGGGTTGGGAGGAGAGTGAGTCAACTCTTTGAGCATAAAAGTAAGATATTGGAGTTTGATGAGTCACGTATTATACGCCATTCTATATTCTCTTAAATCTCACTGCATTTAATGGCAACGTTTTCCACTTCTCTGAAAATTTATAGAAAACCCATCTCAACTTGGATCATTAACACTCAACTTGGAATCTTGTAACCTTAAAACCTTAAACCCTTTGACCTTATACCCTGAGCCTTGAAATCGTGGACCCTGTAACTTTGAAACTTTGAACTTTGATTACAACACCCAGAAGGCCAGAACCCTGAACACTTTAAACATGTACCATTGGAAACCTAAACCCTAAACCATAAACCTTGGAACATTGAATCTTGAACCATGCAATCCTAGAACCATGCAACGATAGAACCTAAAACCATTGAACCTTCAACCTTGGAACTCTTAACTCTAAACCCTGGAACCCAAGAGCCCTGACACCCTAAACCACTAAACCTTGAACCCTGGAATTTTGAAGCTTGGAATCCTAAACCCTGAACTATAAACCATAAACCCTGGAGCCCTAAACCTTGAAACCATGAATCGTGAAATTGTTGAAGTCTTAACCATGAATCCTGGAACTCTGAATCTTGGAACCCTAAACTTTGTAGTCAAGAATGATGAACCCAAACCCTAGAACCTTAGAAACTTTAAAATCTTAAACCCTGGAAGCGTGTAACCTTAGAACCTTGAATCTTGGAATCCTTAATCAAAAACTTGAATCTTGGAATCCTTGAACCGTGGAACCCTGAACGTGAACCATAAACTCTAAAAACCATAAAACCGTTGAACCCTAAACCCTCTAACCTAGAACCCTGAACAATGGAAGTCTTAAACCCTAGAACCATGAACCTTAAACTTGTAACAAACTTTAGAACTCTGAATCATGAACTCTAAAACCTAAAACCTTGGAACCTTGAAATTGAAACTCTTGACAAAGAACCCTGAATGTTGGAACCCAGAACCATAGAACCTTAGAACCCTGAACCCTAGCACCATGGAACATGAAACCTAGAATGTGGTGCGTGGGTTGAACTGCCGCAATCTTGGTTTTGAAATAATTAGATTCTAGATCTTTTACATGTGCTATCATACGTATTGCGTCGGAATTACTAGTCCAGTTTTGTCAAAGCAAACTCGATAGCAGTCAAGAGTTATCTTGAGAGGAAGAGATTGAAAGGCATGATTTGTGAAGACCACATGCACGTAGAGAATGATGTTGAAATGCTTAGAAGAGTAGAACAAGAACACTTTTTAACTCCACAATCTCCCGCAAAGAAATACAAGAGCAGCCAGTGAGCATGCAATACCAGATTTCTTTACTTGGGTATATTTCACGAAACTATTTGCTTGTTTTACTTTGGCGTGTCCCAAATTTACATCTTTGTTTTTCTTTTTATTCTGCTTTTAATTTTAATGTTGTATTCCAGACTTCTTAAGCTTCTATGAAATACACTTGTTGTGCCGGATAAAAATAATACTTTTTGCACTTCTTTATTTTGATTTGCAGGGTTTATTTATTAGGCGGCTCATCCCTGATTTCTCGTACTTAAGGAAAATGGGTGAGTTTTAGTTTTATTGTGTAATCGCATCCAATAGATTGTTTGTTAGCTTAACTTTTGGAATGATCGTAGAGTATTTTATGTTGATAACCTAAGTTCCGATGATGGGTTTGAATGAAGCTATTGTTGTAAGTAAGAGTATGCATCCCTCTCATAAATGTTAAAAAAAGTAGTTTTAATTGCAAAGAAAGTGAAGATTATTCGATTAGTTGGTTCTATTAGAAANACGAGAATGATGAGTATGATGATGTTGATAAAAGAAACTTTCCGCCAGCTCTTTTTGAGGCTCTCAAGAACACCGGCTCTGCAAGAGTCGCAGCCGTAGCAAAGCTGTTGTTGATCGTTATTCCACCTCGTGCAGTCGGGTACGGCTCCGATCTGCCCCACCGTTGTGTCCCACTGTGTCTCGTTTATGTAACCGAAGCCACACGCCGATGGGGGCTTACAGCAACCCGACTAAGCCAAAATAAGAGTACGATTATTAGTGTTTCTTTATATATCGATAAAAACAAATTTTAAAATAGAAATATTACAGCAGATATCTCGAAGTTTAACATTTATTAATCAATATTTTGAACTTGAACTTAACGTTTTTTATTAACTTTTACGATATTTGTTAGTTTTATTTACACATTTTATCAATAAAATAGTGTTAATTGTGAAAATTCTAGTTCTTCACAAATTTAATTGAGTTAAAGTCAAATTAATGAAGATTATTCATCAAATTAACGAAGATTTTAAAATTAACAAAAAAAATATTAGGTTGTAAAGTATTCAAAGGTAAGAAGATCTATATAGGTTTCAACTTTTCTTCAAATAAACTGCTTTTGAAAGCCAAAAAGAACAGTCGAGTTCGGACCGAAAAGAAGCCAGAAAAATTATAAATCAGCTGCTACCTCAATCGGGTTGAGCTTCCTGAGGCTAAACATGGCGGCAGATTCTGGAACTCCGCCTACAGTCTCCCCTATCTTGGCGCAAACCTTGGAATCTCTAATACAGGAACTGATCTTAACCCAGTACCCATCTTCTAAAACGCGATCCTTCAACCATCCCGAATAATCTTCCAAATAATAATCCACAAAATTCCTTCCGGGCTGCTCTCGACCCGACCCCCTAGCCGTTACTCCATAGGCGAAGATGATGAACCCTAAAAGCGCGACGATGATGAAGAACATGACGAAGAGGTATAGCCACAACAGGAAGGTGTTGCGGTAACACGCGCCGATGAAGCCCGCCAAGGACACGACCAGAATCGAGACGCCGATGATGATGAGCGGCCATTGGAGGAACTTGAGGCAGTCTGTGTTGTTGGCTCTGCTGCTCAGCCATATGCCTCCGCCGAGAATGGGAATCGAAAGTAAGAAGGTTAAGAAGTTGAGTAATCCAATCAGATGATTACTAGCTCTCATAATAACAACTCCTTCAGTTTCTGACTGTTCTAGCCTGTTCTTCAATGGTCTGAGAGCTCGATTTCAGGATTAGAAATATAGAACAATTTGTCTGTTTTCTGAGAGTGCACGTGTCCATCGATCGATGGATTCAAGTAGATTGAGTGGCGGAAGAAGATAATGGTGAGGAAGATATCTTCCAAGAAACTTATTAGTCAAGATATAATTATCGAGCTACTCTTGGTCCCACTTATGATCGATTTTTTTCTGCGCTGGTTGAATAGTTTTAAAAGTCTCTTCTAATCTGGACAGGCGTGATGGGCTGGGCCGCACGCAGAGCCAGGCTGGGTGGAGTTGGGGCCGCCAAAGCGGGCTTGGCGAGCCAATCCGACAAGCTCGGGCACGCGCTATCCGAAGGTTGGAGTGGAGTTTAGCATTTTCATGCTAAATTCTTTGTCATTTCTTCTGGAGCAAAAAACATGGTTTTCTTGGAACACAATTACACCTATAAGGGTCGTTTGCAACCAAATTTATTAATCTCATCAAAAGCTTTCGAAGGAGGGAAGTTAATTAATAAAAAGAAAATCAAGCTGTGCGTGAGAATCTTCACCTCTGAATGCCCTAGAGGCTAGAATATCAAACCCTTGTCCCCTTTCTCTTAGTATCTGATCATGAAAAAGACATACGATAAAGTACAAGGCTTATTCAAGGCTACTGTCAAAGGATTGAATCTTCTCTTGTTCTTGCTCATTGTTTAAACATGTCTGTCGGGTATCCAAGTACACTGTCAAACTAAAGGTTCTGGGATTATAGACGATAAGCTGCCATGGAATACTGAGATTTACTGAAAATGACGAGAAGAAAAGGGTAGCCTCCCTATAAAAGAATATCTAACAATTTATTGTTTAACTTTTCAATCTAGAAGTCGAACAAAAATCTGAAAGAACAAGCGAGAAATGTTTGTCTGATACTAGGGTTTGCTAGGTCAACAAGTACTTTGTCTGTGGCAGAACAAGAAAATACAAAAGCTGCCGTCTATTGTTTGGCATTAGTTCTACTTCGGAATGAGTCAACACAAAGTGATCTATAATCAGAAAATTGTTTAGGATTCGATATCTAATATTTTATGTGTATATCGTTCGATGTCCACCAAGTACAAATCATTTTTTAGGCCGAACTAGTACGGGTCTTAGCTCAAAACAAAAATATCGGACGACCAACGCATTTTAAGATAAATTTCATATCCAACTTTCGAGTTTGTATAATCTAGCAAATCAAACCTTAAATTTCAAACTAGGACGGCAACCGTTTCGTTGGTGCCAAGTCAATGTGGTAGTTCAATAAAGAAGCTTTGAAAAGGTCTTGCAGTTGTGTCCATTTTTCTGTGTCGTCAACCCTAACCAGAATCTTAGTAGGCTAACCAGTTACTAGTTAGTACTCTTATAAATACCCATGTAGGGTGTCTCTCCATTTCACTCGTAACCCTAATCTCATTTTACTTTCCAACGCAAAAAAAAAAAATGGATCTTTACCAGCTCTTCTTCTTCCTCTCCGTCCTTCAACTGCTTTTAACTTCTCCGTCATCAGCTTCGCCCTCGAACTCCAATATTTTCCGAGTATACATTGGCGCCGACTTCAAAAACGTCAGTTTCTCCGACGTTCCGATCAACCCAGACGTTGAGTTCCACTTCCTTCTCTCCTTCGCCATAGATTTCGACGCCTCAGGTTCTTATCCGACAAACGGCAACTTCAACGTTTTCTGGGATGCTAAAAACCTTAGTCCCTCTCAAGTTTCCGCCATTAAAGCCCGTCATCCAAATGTCAAAGTCGCCGTCAGTCTGGGAGGAGCAAGCGTGAATAATATTGCTGTCAAATTCAATCCCTCTTCGATAGAGTCATGGGTTTGTAATGCTGTTTCTTCTCTCACGGAAATTATAACAACGTTTAATCTGGACGGAATCGACATCGATTACGAGCAGTTCATCGCCGATCCTGAAACTTTCTCAGAATGCATTGGAAGACTCATAAAAACCCTCAAGCAAAATGGGGTCATCTCCTTCGCCTCCATAGCTCCGTTCGACAACGATCAAGTCCAGCGCCATTATTTAACCTTGTGGAAGAACTACGGGGACCTCATAGACTACGTAAATTTTCAGTTCTACGCATACGATAAGAGCACTACAGTTTCTCAGTTCATTGAATACTTCAACCAGCAAATCGATAACTACTACGGAGGGAAGATTCTGGCCAGTTTCATCAGTGACGGAAGCGGCGGATTGTCGCCGGATAATGGGTTTTTTAAGGCATGCAAAAGGCTGAAGAGACAGAATAAACTGCATGGAATCTTCGTTTGGTCTGCAGATGATTCCAAGGCCTTTAACTTCCGCCATGAAAGGCGGTCCCAAGCTCTAGTGGCTCGTCCTTATTAGCGCTTGGATTTAGCTTCCATTCGCTTTGAAAAAATTCTCGTACCCTTTGATTCCGAATTTCATTTGTCTCATGCAATGTCATATTAGTGTCGTACTTGCTATTATGGTATCTTAATTAAACTAATTTTCTATAATAATTAATGTTATTGTCTGAAATGGGCTGCGATCATTTCAAGGCCCAACCCAATTGAACGAAAGCGGACACTTATATCCTCCCGCCTAAAATTTTTCTATTTTCCCCCGCAATCGAGAAGCCGCTCGATTCTCAAATGAATTTTTCTAAAGCCACGTCATCAATCCGTAATCAATCTTACGCCTCAACACTAACCGTCCATCTACTTGCATCGACGGTCACAGCTCATCAGATAAAATAAAACAACACCTACAAGATTTCTTATATATATATATATATATATACACCTTCCCTAAACTTAGTGGTTCTTTCATAGCTAGCACCTTGGGTTGAGTTTAGCTTATTGCAGCCATCGAAAATGTCTGGACGAGGAAAAGGAGGCAAAGGACTAGGCAAGGGAGGCGCAAAACGTCATCGGAAGGTTCTCCGAGACAACATTCAGGGAATCACCAAGCCGGCGATCCGGCGATTGGCTCGCAGAGGCGGTGTGAAGCGTATAAGCGGTCTGATCTATGAAGAGACTCGCGGAGTTCTCAAGATCTTCTTGGAGAATGTGATTCGTGATGCGGTGACTTACACGGAGCACGCGAGGAGGAAGACGGTGACTGCTATGGACGTTGTGTATGCGCTTAAGAGGCAGGGAAGGACTTTGTATGGATTTGGAGGTTGAGATCTTAGATATTAGAAGTCTTGCTGTCAAGAACACTGGTATATTTAGTTGAAGCTTCGTTTAACTTTTGTTGAGTATCTGATCCCGGTCAGATTCTCTTGTAATTGGTACTGAATTTCATTGTTCAACCAATCATTTCCTAGACAAGCAATCTGTTAGTAATCTATTTGTGATGTCGGTTTAGAGCGGACGAGCTTTCTCTTTGCTACGAATCATTCTTTCTCGCTAATCTTCTCTTCTAATATCTTTATTCTCACCTGTCGACGGCTCTGTTATCTGCAGTAGCTCCGATTTGACGACTTTGTTCTTCCCGTTTCCATCTCTTTTTCTACAATGGATATCTCCGATGATAGAAATATAGTGGACTCTTCCATGCTTCTCAATGTTTTCGTCTATCTTAGCCCGAATGTAACAGATGGGATGAAGCGGATTGAATTCGCCATTTGCTCTGACAATTTGATTGCTTGATTCATAATACTAACTAGTTATCTCTTTTCGACACGCGGATGCATGTTGCAGCTTGCTAAGCATACTTTCTTGCCCTTGCAACTTTTACGATTCACGGTCGGTGTTGTAACTGGAGATCCATGAATATACCGAGATCAATGAATGTATAGACCACGAAACCTTATTTTTTTTTTCAAATAAATGATTATAGAGTTAATTTGCCTTCTTATTTTATATTTTTATTGTGCAGAACAATGTATTTATCATGATTAGTGCAATTAAGATATATGCTATGAAGAGTATCCTACTTAATTGGAAAATTGATCAATTAACGTTGTATGACTGGAAAAAGGGAGTGAGAGCAAAGAACCAAACATCTTGATGCATTCAACACGTAACAACAATCAACATGGTACGTAAAACATCTTGATGCAATTATAGAGATTTGAAGGTTGTTTTGTCTTCGTTTTGAATCCATCCAAACCTACTCAGAAAAGGGTTGTTCAGATTCTTACGAGGGTAGCCATTAATGCAGTCTGACCAAACGTTTCTATTTTGCCCTAGATCCCTCACCACCTCCCACAAGCAGCCATTACATTTGAAGCCAGCTCCGAAGCTGACCATGAAAATTCTCTCCTTTTGCTTCAGCCGTTTCTTCGCTTCCATGTAGCCCAGGACGTACCAGAGACTGCTCGCAGATGTGTTGCCAAACCGGTGGAGAGTCATCCGGGCCGGTTCCAGGTCTTGCTCTGTTAGACCGAAGCTCATTCCGATTCCGTCTATCACTGCCTTTCCGCCGGCGTGCAGACAAAAATGGTCAACGCCGGTCCGGAAATTGAGAACCGGTTTGGGTTCCGCCTTTGAGTTTTTCATTTTTCTATAGAGACTGAGGAATAAAAACCGGAATAACTCCGTTTTTGGTAAGATTCTAGGGGCTATTTCTCGTAGATTATCGACTAAAGCCCCGGTTGCAGCTTGTGGGAGGGTTTTCCCGAGGTGAAACCCTAGATTTCCTTCCTCGTCTTCTCTCTGAATACAGCAGCCGTACGACTCATCTCTCGCGCCATGGTGGGTTCTTACCAAGCACTTGAGCTTGAGCTTGGCTCGGTCTTTCATGGTTCGTTTATTCGTCATGAGAATTATACAGCCACCGGAGCGGAACAAACAGTTCGACAGAATCATCGATCTGTCGTTTCCACTATACCAATTCGTACTTAACGATTCCGATGTAACTACAATGGCGTTCATATTCTTCTTCGATTTGAAAATCTGCCTCACTGCATCCACAGAAATAAGGCTGGCACTGCAGCCCATGCCGGTGAAATTAAAGACCTTAATATCTGTCCTCATTTTGTAATGATTGACGATCCGAGCGGCGAGAGAAGGAACAGCAGATAACATAGAAACGTTCACGACAAGAACATCGATTTCTGAAGGCGAAATGGCGGACCTTGTCAAGAGCTTTTCAATGCTTTCTCGGTAAAACTCCTCCATTTCAGTGATTCCATCCTGCAACTTAGGGTTTTGTTCTCCGCCGGAGAACATGATTCTCGGTCCGTAAGTTTGCTCGCCGATGCCGGAGCTCACAGTGGCCTTGAGAAGGAATTTGTACTCTTCAAGGCCTAGAGATTTAGATCTCTTTATGATCTCCCCGCAAGATTCTGTGTCGAGCATCCTGTCGCCAGTCGGTTTATAGAGTTCATAGTCCAGAATGTAAGCTTCTTGATCTCGTTTTGCATCGAAATGCTTGCAGATAACATAGAACAGATACAGAAAGGGAAATGCATAAACCCAAAGGACGAAATCCATCTAGAGAGAGAAACGTGAGATAGAGAGAGAGAGAGAAACAAACAGAATTACTTGTGAGAGCAGAAGTTTATCCTTAATATAAGAAAATAAGCCAAGTGGGTGAGTTTGTTTCAGTGAACAAGGGAACATGCAAAAGACCTCTTTTTCCTTCACACCGCGACCAAACATCACACCATCGACGCAAACAAAACAACATAATTAAGCTTAGTTGCAGCAGCAGGATTTCAGCCATAACCAACTATTTTACAAGGTTTTTCTTTTTATTTCCTTGTTTTTCTATGAATGTTGTTTCACTATCTTATTATACTTTTTCCGCCTTACATGAGGAATCGAATTGGACATTCTAGTACAATTATAGCTTAGTACAATGTTATTTTGTTACATTAAAATTCATATGGTTTTTTTTCTTAAGTTTATAAATACTTTGTACTATGTCCAGAGGTAATTCTACTTATAAACGTGATTTTATTTAATAGAATTTTTTGTCGATACATGCTATTTTATTTTTGCAATAAAAAAATATAATTAACTCTGTATATATTGAAAATTCAAGAAATTTTTTAGAATATATGCTTATAATAAAAATAATATATGATAAAAATTTTAAATATTTCCATGGTATACACTTTGATACTATCGAGTTTGATTTTGCCCTTATTTTAGATAAGGTGAGATTTATAGTTAATTAAATAAAATAAAATAACACAAAGGACAGTTTAGTAATTTAGCCGTGGCGAAGCATTCTTTTCTTTTAAAGGAAAAACAAAGGAAGGATTTAACGAGAGTCGTCAATTTACCACCCAACCCCAAAGGAAGCATTCTCTTCCCCTCTCGCCTTTCTTGCTCAACGTTCAGTCAGCGCCCGAAGCTTCTTCATTCTACTGCGAAAACTCTACGGCCTCGGTACTTTGCCTGTGGCTCTCTCTCTTTCGCTCCGTCTTTTCTCTTTTTCCTTCTCGCTCAAATTTCTGTTCGGAATGTTTATGCAATTTAGTATGAACTTGATTGTTATTCATTTACCGTTGCGAGGAATGATGGACCCGATCAATCTTATGATTGTCTTGGTGTTCGGTCAAATTTTTTTCATTGTATTTTTCGTATTTAACGTAAAATGCAGTAAAGATTATGAAGATTTTTATTCGTTAGCAGAAAAAAAGTATTGAAGTGCAATGGGCTCATTATTTTTAATGAGTTACAACAATTGATGATACTCAGCCTCTTATCGATACGTTTTAGGGCTTCTACTTTCTAGTAGCGTTATTGTTTTAGTTAGAGGCTCATGGATCGTGAAGTGGTTAATGATTAGATGCATCCATTTATTTCTTAAAAAAAAGCTGCTTGTCTTGTAAGTTGTACTTCAAGTTAACGGCTGCTTCGGAGCTAAGATACTGCTTGTATATTGTCTCTTTTGCGCTTCCTATAATCTGCTTTGTACATGTTTTTCTAGGAGGATGAGCACGAAAAAATCTGTCTAGAACCTATTAATCATTAGTTTAATTGGTTAGAAAAATTTTCATTATTGTTTACATTTAATAAGTTTGGTTCCTTTTTTAACGGCCTTTCCACATTTTTGTTTATGGCTTCAAGTTATGAGGATCTGGAGTCAGAGCACGAGGACATCCTATTTGTCTTATGCTCATTTTTCTTCAATAAGTTTTCATCCATAACAATCCCCCACGCCAACCCTTGGTTATTGAGAACATAATTACTTTGCAGGGTGGAAATGTGGACTTGGGCATGCAGTACTTTCTCATGGAGCAACATTCTCTAGCTGCAAGAAGGAAACGGAAATTTTGACGCATTTCTTATTTGCCGGAAAAGTTTCTATTACACTATGTTCATATCGAACTGAATTTACTCATCACTCATGTAGTACTTCTCTCACTCCATTTGAAGTCTTTAGCCTGAGTAGTCTCTTCTGCCCTTACCAGGTTCTTTTTCTTTTCCACCATTTCTTACATTCCCTTAAGTTATGAATGGGACTCAATTATTTGTTTGTCTGTGGTGAAAATTTTAGTTTATAATTCCAGAGAGTGAGTTACCTGTGTGTTGTTATTGCGTTTGGGCTATCTGCTTTTTGCAGAAAAAGTCTCCTATGCTTGTCAAGAATGAGCAATTTAAGATTGCCACTGGATTTGGTATTCATGACCTGTCGTTTTTGTCTTGGCCTTGGAAAATTATTAATTGCACTAATTGCTGCAGAATTTTTTTTCTGCATATTCTTATGGTATCTTACCCCTATAAGTTGCTAAATTCCTTTTCTCTATTTGTGCTCTTCCTTGTTTTTATTTTGGATGTAATTCTTTAGGATGAGGCAAGCCAAGGATGAGCCTTCTTGGACTGTTGCCTCTTCCCATGTAAGTATTCCCAATACCGTATCAACTTTTACTTTTTTTTTTGTTGATGGCGGCTTCCCTGGAATCTTGCAGTTTTTTGTGATGGGTATTTTAAATGATTTTGTATCTTCTGTTTTTTAATATCTTTCAAGTGAATAATTATTATATACTTCTCAAAGAAACAACGCATGATTTTTTTTATTTAATAGCAGGCAGTCGACCTGATATCTGCAGTGAAGGAATTAAATAGGCTGAGCTCTCAGGAACTTAGTAAATTATTGAGGGATTCTGAAAATTTCACAATTCACTACCTTGCTGGAGAAGAAATTTTGATAAAGGTGAAAAATGTTAGTGCTTTCTTTCAGTTTCCTTCTTAATCTGGATAAATTGTACCTTATGATGTGCTGTGTTTCAGATTGATGTAGAAAAGCTGGCAGCGTTTCTGCCTTTGCACCTCATGGCAGTCCTTATATCATCTGATAGAAATGAATCACTTTTCAGATACTTGTTATGTGGTATTCGACTTTTGCATTCCCTTTGTGAATTGGCCCCTAGACATTCTAAACTCGAGCAGGTAGTTTTTTGGTTTTTCTTTTGTTTGTTTTGGTGATGGTCAATATTCTGTAATTACTTCTCAATTGCATTTTTGTTAAAACTCTTAATGCGTGTAGTTTTCAGATTTGACTCTGCATAAATCTGTATTTTATAATTTGATTTAAATTCTCGACAATGGTGATGTGTGTTGATAGTAATTTAAATATAATGGTGAATTTGAGAAAAAAATAAGTAGGGACATAGTGCACTCTAAATATTGGTTCACATATAATAGGATGCTTCATTTTCCAACATATTTAGGTAGTTATCTTGTTCATCCTCAAAGATTTAAGATTACTGATTGGATTCATAATTCTCGATATAATGACTGTATTGGCCTTTCCTTTCTTTTACCTTTTAAAGTGGAAATTTAAATTTGATGGTAATAGCCTCCCTTATTTCTCATGGATGTACAATCTTTTGGGAATTTGGATATATTGCAAAATTTGGCGTTATCAAAATGTAATTCTTGCTAAAGTTTAAGCTTTTAATGATGATTAATACTTTGTGATTGTAATTTAATGAAGTTGACTGCTTTATAGCGTGCGGTATTACAATTTAAGCTCTGGTGCAGATATTGCTTGATGATGTTAAAGTATCAGAGCAGCTGATAGACTTGCTTTTTTATTTGTTGATTGTGCTTGGAGGCTACAAAAAGGTTACATTTCCACCCTTGTTAAGTTTTTTTTCGTTATTATATTGAGCGTAACTTGATTATTGCAGGAAAACCATAAATTTGGTAGCATGTCTATTTTGCATTCTGCATTGGTGGCTGGCAGCTTGTATTTATTAATGGGCTGTATCTCTGCTCAGTGGCCTGATGTTGTCCATGTTTTGCTCGCACATCCTAAGGTACATACATGTTAGGACCTTTTCGTGCTGCTATATGGATGAGTTAGTGGCATTGAGTTTCTTCACAGAATTCTTGAAATTCTTTTTCCATGGAAAAAACTACATTTAGTCTTTCACGGTATCAAGTATCCTTGTTTAAGATATTTTTTTTCATAGTTTTTATGCCATAATAGTGCAATTGTCTGATCATGATTATTCTTGGCAGGTGGACATTTTTATAGATGCAGCGTTTATAGCAGTTCATGAGGATGTAAGATTTTTGGAGATTAAGCTGTCAGCTCATGATGTGGATACTTCACTTGGTTCTGAAGAAATAGTTAATTATCTTTGCCTGCAATGTGAGGCTTCTTTACAGTTTCTTCAGACATTGTGCCAACAAAAAGTGTTCCGAGAGCGCCTACTGAAGAATAAGGTGCCAAATTTGGATCTCTCTAGTCCTTTGTTGCATGGCGACTTGAATTTGATTTTTTCAATAATACATTGTTAATTTCGAGCAAGAGTTATCTTTGAAATATAAGGAGATGCACAGAAGTTGAAATTCTTAATTGGGAAAGCATGATTACTCCAACAATGTGGAGGTGCTGGGAGAACTGGTCCCTTAAGTCATTTTTTCTATATAACCTTAGTTTGTCACTCAAATTTCCTACGAGCAGCATGCAAGGTGTTGAAAAATTGATTTTACTGATAAACATGTTATGTTCGAGTCCAGTTATCTTAACATGCTAACTTCATCTTGGTATATAATTGGTAAGTGTGTGTGGCCGGCATATTCATGCTGATTTTTTCAAAATTAAAATGAACTTTTGCACTTTTCAGGAGCTTTGTAGTAAAGGCGGAGTTCTTTTTCTTGCTAGAACCATCTTGAAGATAAACATCACGAAGGCGTGTTTGCATACCTCCACAATTGTGGCGGCTGTATCTAGGTTGAAAGCTAAAGTCCTATCCATTGTGAGTGACGATTGATGGCATTTAGATTTACTTAAAGCCTTATAAATTGGCTAACTGGTGGATTTGTCTATAAATCTTAGATTTCTGACACAAGCCATATTTCATATTTATTTACTACAGTTATTGTCCTTGTGTGAAGCTGAAAGCATCTCTTACCTGGATGAAGTGGCTAGTTCACCAAGAAGCTTAGATCTGGCAAAATCTGTTGCATTACAGGTTTGTGTCCTGCTAAAATTGGAGGTGTTTTTTTTGTTGCTTGGTTTGTTCTATGGAATTCTCCATCCGAAGACATGATTGTTTACTGGAAATCAGTGTTTAAATTCCACAACTACTCAAGGGTTTGAAAAGTTAGGGGTCATATGATACTTTAGTGCTGGATTTAAGTGCAATTTGATATTTCTGCTGTTTTATCCAAATCTCTTTCTTTCAATTACCTTTTTTAATAAAATAATATCATATAGTAATGATCAGGCCTTAGAATCTCTCTCTCAACTGTGAAACGACTTACTACTCATGCAATTTTCATGTAGGTTCTTGAGATATTGAATGCTGCATTTAGAAGAGATCACAAAACTGATAGTTCTGACACAAGTCACCCTATGTGCTTTTTGCAACTCAATGCAATGCGCCTTGCTGATATTTTCTCTGATGATTCAAATTTTCGATCATACATCACAGATAATTTTGTAAGATTTTTTTTATTGAATCAGTGATTTGGTGAATTTGATTCATGGTTTGTATATATATTGGTGTAGTTGCTTCAAGATGATCGCATGCTTGAATATTGAATGTTTTTCAAGGCAAACTTTTTATATATTTGGAATCTTGATATCAAGACATGACGCTTCTTCTAACATTTTGGCTTCAAAATTCCAGAGCGTTTTCCTTGTTTATATGCAACTTTTCTATATCTTCTCTTCATCTATGCTTTTTTTCCTTTGGCTTGCTGCTTCAGACTAAAGTCCTTGCTGCTCTATTTTCACTCTCGCACGGAGAATTCTTATCTACTTGGTGTTCGTCAGATCTGCTTGTCAGAGAAGAAGATGCAACAGTAGAATATGATTTATTTGCAGCTGCTGGATGGATTGTGGATAGTTTTCCTACCTTAGACATGATGAGTTCAAAATGTTTGGAATTCACTTTAACTTCTAACACAATGCTCCCAACCTCATTTGCACATCAGAGAACATCTTTATTTGTTAAAATCATTGCAAATCTTCATTGTTTTGTCCCAAGCATATGCGAAGGTCCTTTTTTTTAGCAATTTTGAAATTTAGTCAGTAAGGTTGAAGCGATGAGGAAAGTATATTCTGATCATACTCATTGAAGTTTCTGATTTTTATCTGCAGAACAGGAGAGGAATCTCTTTCTTAGGAAGTTTGTTGATTGCTTGAAAATGGACCCAATAATGGAAATACCTGGGTACTCCTTTGCACCTGATACTTCAACAGCTACCGTTGTCTGTCGGAACCTACGTAATTATCACTCTTCATTGATTAGTGTCCGAGTTCTTTGGTTCTGAGTACAAGTGTTATTCGTGTTTATTTGTATGTGTAGGTTCACTGTTGAGTCAAGCCCAATCTTTGATACCCAACTTTCTGAATGAAGAGGATGTTCATCTTTTAAGGTGAATTGCCCTCTTTTTCATGCATTTTTCATAACTAGTCAAGATGAGGCTAACTTTGAGAGATTTATGTGGGCCCACTTAGTCATGTTTATACCAATATGATCGTGAGTTGCTTGGATAAATTTTTTGCTGCCGACTTGATTAGCTTTGATTGACTTAAGTGGTTCGATATATTTATAATGTCTGATCAATCTCTTCATGTTCGGTTAAAGTGGATGTTGATCTCTTCTCTTCATATCTTTTTTGTTATATCATCTTTTGAAGATTTAATGTTTTACTTGATTAGATGACATGCATTTGTACATTTCGTATATGAATGAGATATACATGTCTATCTATCAATTTTTTCCCCTTCATAAAAAATGAGATCAACTGAGAAACTACTCTGGTTGTTTTGTTAACATATTTCTTTCATCCAATCCTCAGTCCTCTATTTTATTTAGGATTCACTTTGAAATTTCTGAACTGTCCTGCATTTAAGTGCTCTTAGAATTTGCTGTGAGAATTTGTGTATGTCTGTGTATGAATGATTCATTAGAACTCAAAATGTAAAGATGAGATTCATTTTTTGCTCTTGAAATACCTGGCTTGGAAAGTTACTATAGTTTGTCATGAATTGATAATGGCAAGTGACTCCGAAAGGATGATGTACAAGGGAGGACGATTTAGGGTATCAGTTGTAAAGGTCTGATTCGGAAATGTGGGCTGTCTTCCTTTGCAAATATTCATTGTGTATTTTATCTATGCTTACTAAGTTCATACCCATCAATACTTTTCCAAAATGGTCAAATCCTGAGCTTGGATTACTAATCGAAATTTGCCTTAATAAACAGATGTTTGAATTTTCAGGGTATTTTTTGACCAATTGCAGAAGGTAATTAGTTCTGCTGAGATTGACTCTAATCAAGTTGAGGTAAACAACTGTGGGTTTCTATTTTCCTTTCTATCTGCAACTCTTTTTTATCTTTTTTCAGCAACCCAAATCATGATGTTGGAAACAATTTTCAGAATCATGCAGGTGAGGAATCCATGTCTTGGGAGAAGTTTTCAGAACCCAAAATCCAATCAATTAATCAGGTAGTATAGGCGTCATGTTCTCTTATTTTTTTTATTCATACATAGATCAATTGAAATTTTTTTCTAGGAAAGCCATTTTTTACTGCATCATTGTAGAAACCATTCAATATTTACACGTTTGCTTAGGTTTGTGATAACTAGCTGTAACAGTACTTGAAACTGGATTTATGAGAGCTTTCAAGATATCTGATAACTTCTTTGCTCTCTATTCCAATATTTGCATGAATCCCCCATTCTAAAATTTCAAACTTTTTCAGTAAAAAATGAAATCAGAATCTTTTACACCTTGCAGGATGATCAGAATCCGGGAGGTTGCGTATCACTTTCAGTGAAAGAAGAACCTCATACATTTTCCAATTGTAATTTCACAGAAGGAACTTCTGAGAACTTTGCTTTCCGAGAAGTCGATTTTTCTGTTGAAGTTGAACCTCTAGATCAAAGTGATGCGGCATTGGGAAAATCTAGGACTAAAGAAGAAAGTGAATATGGACGAAAAACTTCTGGAGGTTCGAAAGAAGATGGAAGAGATTTACAGACTATGGAAACTAGTGGTTCTGATACCAATTCAGCCAGAGGAAGGAATTCTATTGAACACATTGGTAGCAGTGAAATTTCGAGATCAATGGATCATGTGATTGAGAGTGAATCAATTATAAATCAAATGGAGGAGAAGACCGAAGCTGTTCTGTGCCAGGAAAAGCATCGAAGAAAACGGAAACGAACTATTATGAATGATGAACAGATGAAGCTTATTGAGAGTGCTCTACTTGATGAACCTGAGATGCAGCGCCATGCAGCTTCAATTCAGTCTTGGGCAGACAAATTGAGCGTTCATGTTAGTCCAATTTTCTAAACTTACCAACATATTTGCGAAAGATTCTTCTGAAAATATCTAATCTCATTGTGCTTTCCAGGGTTCCGATGTTACATCTTCCCAGCTGAAAAATTGGTCTGGAATTCTCATTCACCTTGTTCTATCAATAAATTAAATACTTGATCTGTGATATAGAAAGTGTTAAACTTCTTTTCTAAAAATCTATTATTACGTTAAAGCATTAAGATTTTGTTTTCTACCTGTTCCATTTTTTGTTCAAATACACCTTTCTCTCAAAATTATTTCTTCTAGGTATAATATTCAGCTTTTTCATATTTCCAAAAATTTAAATTTTTTTTCAAGAATTTATATTGACAACTTGATTACAATATTTTGCAAAGACTAATGCTAGTTTTATTTTTTTTATGCATGATAACGTGTCGAGTTATGATTGATCTAATTAAAATAATTTATTATTATATTTATTGAACTAATCAATACTCAACATGATTTAGTAATATATGCTATGAATATAAACTTAGCATTACCGTTTTGCGAGCGTCTTTTGGTAGGATTTTTTTTTAAATCACATTTATCATCATCATTAACTAATTGTGGGAATTCGATCATGTTTAAGTTCTTTTCAATTCTTACTATTGACAGGCTGAACAACAGAAAAGCAAGGCTAGCACGCACGGCTAAGGATACTCGGTCGACATCAGAAATCGATTCACTCTATCCAGAAAAGCAAGCAGGGGTTGGTACATCAGGGTTCTGTGATTCACCGGATAGTCCAGCTGGAGAGACATACCCATTAACAAACGAGAAAAGTGATGGAAAAGATGTGCAAAGGGCACAAGTAGATTTACTTCAATTCAAGCCTGGTCAGCCTGTTGTACTAGTAGATGCTCATGGAGAGGAGGTTGGTAAGGGGAAAGTTCATCAATCTAATGGCAGATGGAATGGTCAAAATTTGGATGAACTTGGGACGATTGTTGTTGACGTGGACGATCTTAAAGCTGAGAAAGATGCATCGCTTCCGTACCCGTCTAATCTTTCGGGCTCATCGTTTCACGAGGCGGAAATGAAGCATGGAATCATGAGAATTTTGTGGGATTCCAGCAGAATTTTCATTTTAGAGTGATGATGAAGCAGTGGAATCTTTTGGGTCCTCCAAGAACTACTAGTTTTACTCGGATTAATAGTCTGTTAGATTATTTATAGGGAAGAACTTAGATAGATCCTCTTCAAGACCGTTTAGGGTTATGCCGGGTGGATAGAGACAATTCGTCGGGTTGTCTCTCACCCATCAATTGGGTGTGGATCCAGGCCAAGGTTTTCATAGTCGTGTACTCGTGCATAACGCATTTTACGCTTAGTTTTGAAATCAAAATCGTACGTGCTCGAATTCAAAACGTATAATATTGTGTCCATACTTTTCGTGCTAGATTGAAATCCTCGTATATTACGTTGATTACAGATAAATCCAACTAATAAGTAGTCTAAACTCTGACATCCGAATGGAAATGGTCGTGGCACACTCTCTTGTCACTACATAAACTGAAGATAGAAACAAGTGGAACAGAAGAAAAAGAATATCAAGTGTAACATGCTTCAATACTTACAAATAAAATAGATAATATTAATTACAGAAATATATAGCCTAAGAGTGAGAGTGGTTGATCACTATATTCGCAGACAAGGTAAGAAAAGTGTCTGAAAAAACATAATTAATATCTTTAATTACATTTTAATTATAATTAAAGGATGGAACTCTACCTACTTCGTTTTCAATTAATTTCTACGACTCATCTTCGTCTTCATTTTAATTAATTTCAATTAATTATGGTAAACTTTGAGTTTTACCATAATTTGATAAACATTTTGTGACGATGTTTTTATTTGATTTTAATATGTTGGTCACTTTAATTCATAATATTGATCAAATGGGTTATTTATGAACAGTGGTGTTATGCTCTGATCTGATTCTTAATATATACAAAAACAAAACAAAAAAATGAATTAAATGGTTAAGGTATACAGAGCTTTGACAGTGATAGGATGAACGGATCAGGGCAATCCACATCATCAATGTATAAACAATCCAATGGTCGGTCAAGCCCAGCCATTCTAATCATCGATGGACCCACCTCACTCCCCACTGGTCGGTTATCAAAATGCGCTTTTCTATTTTATCAGCCTGACCAGCTCACATCCGCCGTACACGTGGCAAAGCCGTGATGATTTGGAGGTGCTATTTGGACAACGACGGACGAGCATTCGTTGAAAACTTGCCGCCATGAGAGCTTAACCTGCTTCTCCGGTGGCCTTCTTATCTTCTGCTAGGCTATATATAACAGTCGAGAATTAGGGTTTTGAATCAAGAAGAAGAGGAAGAAAGTGAGAGTGTTTTTAACAGTAAAAGCTGTTGAAGTTTTTCGAAGCTAGATTGATAAGAAAGACGAAAATGGCGTTCCCACGTATAGCCATTGGACACCCAGATGAGTTCAAGCAAGCTGAGTCCTACAAAACGGCTTTCGCTGAGTTCATCTGCGTTCTCATTTTCGTCTTCGCCGGCGAAGGCTCCGGAATGGCTTTCAGTGAGACTCTAATACATCTCTCGTTTGGAAAACGAGTTTCTTTCAGCGTGTTATTTACTTTGTTTCTGTGTTTTCTTACAGACAAGCTCACCGACGATGGGTCGACTACGCCGGCCGGTCTAGTTGCTGCATCGTTAGCTCATGGGTTCGGACTGTTCGTCGCCGTTGCCGTCGGGGCAAAGATCTCCGGCGGCCATGTTAATCCTGCTGTCACATTTGGAGCCTTCGTTGGCGGGCATATAACCTTGATCAAACTTGTTTTGTATTGGATCGCCCAGTTGCTGGGCTCCATTGTTGCCTGCTTGCTCCTTAAGCTCTCCACCGGCGGACTGGTATGAACGATCATTCATCAACTCGTAGTCATGATTTTGAGCACTGATAGTAATCTGAAACCAATAAATTTATCAAATATTACAGGAAACATCGCCTTTCACTTTATCTTCGGGAGTCGGCGCCGGGAACGCCGTCGTGTTCGAAATAGTGATGACCTTCGGGCTCATTTACACGGTATATGCGACGGCCATTGACCCAAAGAACGGGACGTTAGGGACAATAGCACCGATCGCGATTGGGTTCATCGTGGGTGCAAATATCTTAGCCGGCGGCGCCTTCGACGGAGCGTCGATGAACCCAGCCGTCTCGTTCGGACCCGCCGTCGTGAGCTGGTCGTGGGAGTATCAATGGGTATACTGGGTCGGACCTCTCATCGGCGGTGGCCTCGCCGGCTTCATATACCAGACCGTTTTCATTTCTCCTCCCAACACTCACGAACGACTTCCCTCGTCGGACTTCTAAAACTCCATTTGTTTCTTAAACATCTCGTTTCATTGATTGTGTTCTGTTCTCTGTCTGGTTTTGTCAACGTCTTCGTCGTCTTCCTCTTGATGAAAACCTGTACTTGTCATTGTTCATTGTCTGCTCCTTTTTATTTATTTTTTTAAATAAAAATTGTGCAAGCCAATTAAGAAATCTCATCCGTGAGCAGCAAAATTGATCAAAAATGGTGCAGCATCTAAATTTAGAAATCTCATCAGAACAGCTCATAAACACACAACAGGAATACAAATTTTAATCATTTTTATTAAATTTAGTGTTAATTTATTTTGTTCTTCACATGCCTACAGCCAACCTACTACTGTAGGTATTGACGTACGAAATTATATTCTTCAGCTCGATCAGATGATCATTCTATTTTTCGTTCTTCGTTTGATTTTCAACTCTTCAACCTTGCAATTCGGATGGAACTGTAAGGGACGGGTTGGTTTTAAGAAAAATTGCAATCATTCTTCCTAGAGGCACAGTCCCTAGATCGTCATGGCTTTGCAACCTGGTCCCGAAGTGTTCCCAATCGTGGCGCAAATAGAGCGGTGCCTCACGCGGCTGCCAAGGTGGAGATTAGAGTTTCAGCTCAGACTTGTCCGTCACTGCGCTTCCGGTTTTTTCCCTTTTCATAAAATAGGGGTTTTGCTTGTAAATATCAGGGTTTAGGCGCCGGAGGCAACGTGGCAACACGATATGTTTGTCGATCAAGGTGCTGCATACGCCTCGCAGGTTGGACGAGCCTCTGCTATCGAAACTGGATCTAAGCTTTTGAAGGCTTTTAGTTTTTATTGGCAAACCAAATTTACTGTGTTTTATTCTTGGCATAAATTTTATTATGTTACTCATGTTGGTGTCTACTAATAGCAATGGTTGTTTTGGTCTACTGTTCGATTTGTAGCTTCCATAACAATTCATCCATTGAATTATGGATGAATACCACGAAGAAGCAATGGACACAAAGTAATTTGCTTTCCCATTTGTCAGTATAAGTACTTTTCCTTGATCTTACTTGGGAACAGGGGAATATCGATCCTTGATTTGGCTTTAGATCTATACGAACCCCTCTCTTTTCGGGAGACTCTAAATCTATACGATTGATCGAAATCTAATTAAGAAAAACTTGCACCTTATTCATCGAGAATTGGTGAAACCCACACTGATGAAAGAGAGAGATCCATCTGTCTTCAATGGAGTCGTTCTTCGCTCAGAAGATTAGAGAAGAATTCGTTTGATTTTCTGATTTGGTAAAAGGATGATCTTCTTCTGCAACAAAATCCCTTCTGTAATCATCGCTTTTACCTCCCAGAAGCTGGGAAGATTCTTCAATTCCGCTCCATTCATGCCTTTCCTTTTCGGTAGGAGCTACGTTTTCTTTCAACTCTTTCCGAGCTTCGTCTTCTTCTAAAGCTACGGACTTCAATTTTCCTGCATTTTCCTGTTCTTCCTCGTTTTCCTGGCTATTGAAGAGAGAATGGCTCCTTCCATAAGCTCCGTTTGATGGCGATTCTTGCACAACTCCATGATTAGAAGAGGTTCTGTCGACGAAGCTTCCAAATCCTTGGATTCCCCTTGACAGCTTCCGAGCCTTGTCCCTCTCTTCTTTCAGAAGAGTTTCTCTCTCCAGAAAGCTCACTACTCTCTCTGATTTCTTTCGCACTGCTAACCCCCAGTTGAATCTGCTCCGAATGGGTAATCGCAGAGTGAAAACAGAAATACGACACCCACTTCCTCTTCCTCGATGGTTCAACAATTAAATGCTTAAATTAAAAGAAAAGATTATCAGAAAAATATACCCTTTTTCGTCGATGTATTGGAAGCTTTCCATTTCCTTTAAAACATCTTTGTCGGATTGAAATTCACTGGCTACGCTCTCTGGGCCGTGGGTCAACAGGTGTTCGAGAACTGTCAGAGAATTATAAGAGACCCTCCAGTTCTTCTTTTCAAATTTGAGGAATCTGTTTCGCAATCAATCGAAAGTTTCAATGATGGGGAACAAAAGTCAGAGGAGGAAATAAAATAGAAAAATGGAAAAACCTCTGGTGAAGAACTGCAACAATTCTCATATAATCATCCACTTCGAAAGCAGCTCTTGATATCGCACCCAGAGATCTCGTCTCTGGGTTTCCATTAGTGGCCTCTTCAGTTAATCTTCAGATAGCAAGATGAAACTAGAAGATCAGAAGACGAATAAAAAACAACAGAGAGTCAGAGAGATAGCTTACAGTTCGGCCGGAGTAACATCCGTGAGGGCCAACCTGGCAGTCTTGATCTTCTCTCTGAGGAAGAACGAGGCCTGCTTCTTGAACTCGTGGAAAGAAGGTCCGGCGACGTCGCCGGAGCCGATCGAAAGAGGCATGGCGGAGAAAAGGAGAGCAAGTCAACGGAGCCGATTCGTCTGCATCAGAAAGTGTCAGAGGGGTTTGCAGGCCTAGGGGATTGAGGGAGGAAGGACGGATGAAGGAGAAAAAAGAAGTAGAAATTAAAAAGGGACAACGAAATTTCAGATTTTGACTTTAGCGAACCACACGGACGACGTCATAAATAAGAAAGAAAGCAGGATTTTATGGATGCAGGGTTGGACTGTATTTCTCCAAAGTACTGACAGGGAGATGACGGCCTTTGGTTGGAACAGGGGCGGTAATTGGGTCTGTTCTACCCATTAAATTGATTCAAATTGATTATTTGAATCAAATTAGATAAATTTTTAATTAAAAAATGATGTAAACTTAATCAAAATTATTTAAAAATTTAAATCGATTTAAGTTTAGATCAAATATACCGTTTGAGATCACATCTAATTTCTCAATTTTACCTTCTAAAACAAGAGACCCGTGAATGAAATATTCAACGTGGAGTTAATCAATGCCAATATGAAGCTATCAGAGGCAGGGTTGGTCGGAAAAGTCCAGCTCAGGCTCCCGCAGACGCATCTTGCTTTTTAGTTCTGGACGGTGAACCCAGTTCAACGAGCAACGACGGTTAAAACAGTTGAGTTTAATCTGACGGCTTACAGTCAATCTCGAAGATATACAGCTAAGATTAACATTAAATGAGGCAGAGAGTCAACACCTACAGGCTATAATCCAATCCCCTTTTCACCGCATTCAATATGAAATAACTTTATATCTCAGCTTTCATCGTCCTACTGAATGTAACTGTCTTGCGCTTTCTTCCTTCTGGGGAGATAGATTTTGCAAACGATTCGATTCCACGGCTTGAAAGATTATTGCATTCATCGTGTAATTGAGCCAAAGAACAAAACAATTATGGGGGAAAAATCGTAAAAACCTCATACCATTATGAACACTCCGATGAATAAGCAACAAAGGAAGAGATTTCTCAGGCCGTTGACGGCAGCTTCCGATCCAATTTCTTCCCGGACGCCGGCGGGAGATGACAGGCTCTGAGGCGGATCATTTGATTCCTCTGAACTTTCAGGCGGGGGAGCCGAATCAGGCGGCGGAGCACCGATAATATCTTTGCTTGGCTTCGTCGTCGCCGTCGGATTAGCCCCAAATATTTCTCTAGGCAATAATACCTCTGAGACGCCGAAAATTGCTACCGGATTTTGATCAAACACCGTCCGAGAGACTGTCGCTTGGACGATTCCGGTATTTATCCCCACAGATCCATTTACTTTCGATATATTCAGCGTATACCTACCAGCTCCCATATCCTCCGTCGCCAATGTCGGCTGCACAGGGTTCACAATCGATTCGAGCGATCCTAATGGATAATACGAGTGAAGAACATGAAATTTCAACACGACGGCTTTCTGTTCCGCCGGAAGCGACTGTAATTTCACCTTCCCAGGGAGATTAGAGAAAGCGTCGTCGGTCGGTACGAAGAGCGTGATTCCGGCTCCACCTTCGTCGGCTTCAAACTCTTGAACGACGCCTGAAGCCGCTAACATTGAGGCGGCGACGTTGAAGTTATTGCCGTCGATTAAGGCCTTGGTGATGTTCATCCCCAACGGCGGCCGCGTCTCCGACGCCAGAAGATCGAATCCGTACGGAACAAGGAGGGAATCAACAGCAAAGACGCTGACATTGTACGGAAGGTTCTTGACGGGACGAAGAACAGTAGCGTTGGCCGAAGAATAAGCGCCGGGAGGACGAATCGAGACGATGCCGGTGCGAGGATCGCGAGTGATGTTGACTGAGCCGAAGTCGGAGGTGGCGCGGCCTGTGGTCTGATAGAGAGTGGTGACAAGCTTGCCGGAGGGCGAGATCTGACGGAGATCGGACCAGGAATAGTACTCAAGCAGGACATGGTAGCGGAGGACGTCGGCGAGAGAAGTCGGAGAGAGGCGGCTGGTGAGATCGGAGACGGCGGAGAGATAAGGATTAGGAACGGCGAGGAGTGTTAGAGACGAGCGGGAGCTCAGATCGCTGGCAATGGAGTTTGTGAGAAGAGAACTGAACTGGGAGAGATCGGAGGAGGAGGAGAGGAGAGAAGTAACATTGAAGGCAGGAATAGGGTTTGGAAAGGATATGAGAAGAAAATAAAGGAGAGTGAGCGGGGCAGAATGGGGAGATAAATTAGTGGAGGCCATTTTTTTCTGGTGATTTCTCAGCGGGGCAGTGGGTTGTTGGATTCGTAGCAGAGATGATGAAGAGTGGGAGCGGAAGTGAAGTGAGATCCAGTGCGTCTGATGTGTGTGTTCGCGTGTGATGATAGACGACGATGGGGAACCAATCGACGGTCCTGATTGGCTTTAATTTAACGTGGGCCTTTCTCCCGGCTGATGTCTTCCAACAGATGACGACAGGCGATTTTTTGTTGATAAAATAAGTGAAAGACCATGCAACCAATGCGACGCTCTTCCGCCGCAGTCCATCCTGTCCGTTGATTCGCCGGAGAGAAAAGGGTGTCCGGCAAAGATTACCCAGTCTCCGAAGAAGCTAAGAATGGGTCCTGACATAATATTGTCTAATTATGTTTAAGTAAAGAGGAATGTGGTCTAATTTCGTCAGATTTTTTGATAAAAATAAAATAAAATTATTGATTTTTAAATTATAAAATTAAAAACAAGCATCATGAAACTAAATTAGAATTAGACTAAAAATCTTCGTTTAATTCAATTCAATCTTCATTTATAATTTAAGATTAACAAAAATCAATAATATCTCAATCTGATCAAATCCAATGTAAAACATGGTACAAAATATAAAATATGTAATGCTAAACAAAAATTTTATTAATAAAATTATAATAATGGTATGCTTTCATGTACAAATAATCAGTATAATGGTCGTGGATCACGATCGACTACTTTATCATAGTCTATGCCTCCTCGACCAGAACCTTTCTAACCAAACTCACGTTATATCTTTGAACTTTTCTTTGTACACTTTTTTTCTCGGATCAAAGTAAGATTTTTTTCAGCTACCCCGTAGAGTTCATTTAAGCCCATCTGTACAATCTTGGAAGAGGGTATACCAGAGCTAAAAGCTGGCCTGAAGACATTAGCCAATGGCGATGTTTGTGAAGACTTAGTGCAGAAGAATTACAGTTCATTAACCGGGAATCTTACAAACATGAGTTGTTCTTGAACGGCGACAGATTTGTTCTTTACTGTTGTTTGTCTCTACCGTATTTGGATTTATGTTTTTCGTTGAAAATCCGAAGACCCTAGTCGGAATTCAGGGAAACTGGCGATATAATTGCAGCATAGGAACTACTTTTGGTTCTTTCTTTGATTATCGCGATGAACATATACAGATTTACTACATTTATGGAGTTCTTGGTCGTCTTTCGCAATTCGTATTTTTTCGTCGTTTAGAGAATTTTGCGTTCGTATTGTCAAGATCATTGTCTTTGAACGATGCAAATAAGAGAATTTGATTAATGTTTCATTGACTCCATGAACTTTTTCTGGTTTCTCTCCACTGTTAGCTGCTTTTCCCTCTGCCTTTAATTGAGCTTAAATTGCAGAAATTAGATTAGAGACATCTGAGTTTGGATGGTTTCCATACATGGGAGGTCAAAGAAGAAGAAGGCTAAGTGAGATAATTGAGAAAAACAGCAGCAGTTGCAATGGCAGCTCCTGTAATGGTGTCTGCAACTATCTTGTCCCTGTTATTGTTCGTCGTCGCAGAGATTACAGCCCCAGTTAAAGCTCCCCCTATCATCGCATTTTTCTGCATTGCAAATCGATCAGTTTGGCGGCAGATCTAGTCAAACACCTTTCAAGGAATCTGAAGAATCATACCCAATCTCTTCTTCCTCGTACATTCTCTGCTCCATACTGCATTCCCACGTACAGTCCAGCCACAGCTCCTGTCAGCACAAAAAACAACTTTTTACAAGCAATAACGATTGAGTTCATGAAAATAAAGCACACTGATTCGTTCTTCATACTAACCCCAATATGCTCCTTCTCTACACATCTTCTTCAGCTGTCAGGCAAAAAAAAAGGTATTCAGATTCAGAAATTAACACATCTGAGCTTCCATATCCTCTTTCAATGATCGTTAAACACTACCACTACTAAATTTTCTCAAAAACTTCCAGAAAATCATGTTCAAAATCAACTCGTTCACACAATAATCCACTATGCCATGCAGCTAAAATGTCCCCAGACAGTTAATACCCAAAGAAAACTCACGCAGCCTAAAGAAAGAAAGAAAGTAGAATCTCCAAACACATAGTTGCAATAAGTGAAATATATGCTAACCGTATGCTCAAAATTATGGCGTGAAATTGTCCCTGCATATAATACCCAATCATCAATGAATAAAAACTCGTAGACAGCATCCTAAAATGACTTCAAGGAAACCCGATTAAACATAAGCGACCATAAAATCAGAGTTACCTCTTCTAACAACGCCATAGGCATCCTCTGCCGCCGCTCTTGCTGCTGCGATCTGACCCAAGTTCAAAAAACAACACCGCATATTAGCCAGGAAGAGGCAAATAAACAGAAAAAAAACTAAAAGAAAATGTGGAAGAGAAAAGTACGGATCCGATCTTCAAAAAGCCGTCGAAGGCGAGGTTGAGGAAGGGATTGCCCATGTCTACTGCAACGTTCACCTTCGGGGAAGAGAGTGATCCTGAAAACGGCATCGTCGTCGTCGTCGTTTCTCACTGAGTTGCAGAGATGACGAGTGCGTATCGATGGATTTAAATAACCAGTCATAGACGAAGTGCTTGGACACCTGTCCGATGATGAGAGGCTTTTCGTTTCTTTCTCGAAATTATCAGGTGTACGTGTCTTCTTACGTGTCAGTTGACCATGCAGCCTGCAGGTGTTGATACGGACAATATGGATAAATATCAATTATCGCTAAACTTTGAGATAATAATAAATGATATTTCCCCATTTAAAAGCATATAATTTAAATTTTATCCTAAGCTAATGGAATTTTTATTATCATATATATTTTTTAATTTTAAGATATTTATAATTTGATTAGTAATTTTAGGTAATTTAATGAATTTTAATAACTTGTAGAAAAATAAAAAAATATTATAATAATAAATCTACATTTGTGAAGTCCTCTTGTTAGTGATATTCTAAAAAAATCATAATTTTCAGTCTTCGTAACCTAAATATTTACAATAAGAGAATATATCATTTATTATTGAATGACACGTGTCGCTGTCAAATATCTAGAGGAAATGGACGCCTCAGATCGTTGGGCGAATGATTTTCAAATTTCCGTCGAGCTCAAAAACGGAGCTCCACCGCCTTCGCCGTCGCTTTCCTCTCCCATGTCATCCGCTGAGCCTCCGGTCACGCCTCCGAATACCAACTCCCTCCGACAAGGCACTGCTTTTGCAGCCGAAATCCCCCATGACCCCCTTCTGGACTCTGGATCTTTCATTGACGCCGCCGGGATGGGAACGGAAAACCTACTTTCAAGTCAGGCCAATGGCAAAGGACGCGACACGCAGAAGAAAATGGTTGAGACGCCGGTGAGTCGACGATCTTCTTTGACGGCGGAGACTTCGAATGGCTCTGAGTCAGGCATGAAGGGATCAAATACTAGGGATCCGGATGTGGCAGCTAGATGAGTGTCTTCTGAGAAGCCGAGTTGGCTTCCGAAGAATTGGGTTGTGGAAGATAGAGTTCGGACATGTGGTGCTACGGCTGGAACGGTGGATAAGGTGCATTCCTGTTCAGAATTGATATTTCATCATAGGTAATTGACAAAAAACCTAACTTATTGGTTGATTGACATCGTCGTCCTAAAACTATGTTTAAGCAACCATTCCCGACAATATATTTTTGTTTGTGTGGGAATTCGGTTTAGAGAGCAAATCGTGTGGGATCTCTCTTTTAAACAGCGTCTCTTAGCCGGTGATTAAGGTTAGAATCATCAAGGAACTATGGTGATGAAGTTTTTCATCTCAGAGCTCGTTCGTGGCAATTTAGTTTTGTTGAAGACAGTAGATCTTATCCTAGCAGATAGATTATTTGCATACGGTCCCATCTTAGTATTGGATGATGAACAACTTCTTGTTGATTAAGAAAGAAACCCTTTTTTTCTTTTCTATCGGGGAAATTTCATCAGTGGACTATGACGAATCTTAGTAATATCTGTTGTGGGAGCGACTGGATTTAAGGAGCTGACGTGTGAAGTGATGTCTTCGACTACATCCATGAATATTTCTGCAGTGGAACGGAGTCATCAAAGTTCTCAAATTTTAGAAATCTTGATGTGTATCCTGATGTGCCGTCAAACGATGAGCGGCGCACCGTGATCGGACAAAGCGCGTAAACGGGATCCGGTGAGGATGTCGTGCACGGNTATGGATCATACTTACAGCCCAATATCAAAATGGATGGGACCACACAGAGTCAACCGCTATGAGTCAGTGTGTTGTTATCATTTGATTGTCATCTGTTGGATAGATTTAAATTTTAGTGTTTGAGATTTTATACCTGATGTTGTGTGATGCTGTACCCAATATACGTCTCATTGCTACTAAGTAGAGGCTTATGAATTAAGTAATTTTCTTTGGCACAATTTTTTTTTATTTTTTTATCTCACTTGCAGCTTCTACTGTTTAAAAATTTAATTAAATGTTGACAATGAAAATTGAGTTGGTTGTCCATTTTCAATCAATCTTTTTATTGTTTCTTAATCATCAATTACGAAGAATAACTGTGCAGAGGTTTTCGAATTTTATTTTTTGTTTTGATTGGTTTGACCACAAATTCTAATCCTAATTCTATTTCCACATGATTTTATTCAATGATTGATCTGATATGTCATTGATGCCAGCATTTTTGGGTTCTTTGGATGTTTATAATTGAAAGATTTTTTGCTCGAACAGTGGAGTAATTCTGATATTTTTATGTTACCTACAAAGGATTCTACTTTTATCATATAGTGTTTGTGAGAATTCAATGTTTCGTGGTTACTGATATAATGATCAATTTAAATGCTCAAAATTACAAATGTCTTGTGCAGTACTACTTTGATCCAGTTTCTGGCAGTCGGTTCCGATCTAGAAGAGAGGTTATGTTCTTTTTGGAGACAGGAACTATTCGAAAGCGGAAGAACTTGGAGAATTATGAGTCTAACACGTGAGTGAAGCTAAACTTCTTCCTCTTCTCTATTCTCTGTTTTGATTAAAATCTGTCTATTTTGCAGTCTAAACAGCCAAAATCAGACAACATAGAGACCCCTGCTTCAAAATTTGATTTCGCCAAGGTTGCAGAAAAAGTTGATTGGGTTCTAACAGATTGTTCGGAAGGATCATGGGCTCCCTTTATCGGAGATGAAAAGATACCCGAAGCTGTAAAACGGGAATGGTCAGCCTTCACCGTTCTGACCTCTAAAACAGGCGCTCAGCATCGTGCATGTACCTAATCTTGTTGGTGTTTGTCTCTTTATCAATCGATCAAGATTTTTTGTTTCTAGTATTGGCTTTGTCTTAGTGTAGTAGTTTATGGTTTTGTGAATGGCTGAACATGGAGGAGATAGAAAGGCAAGGATAGGAGCTGATAGGCCTGTAGCTGAATAGGTAAACTGTAGAAGAAATGAACAATTTTCCAGGGCGAGAAATGGGTACACACACGTGTTGTGTTGAGGAATGAAGATGCTGTCTTTTATATCATGGTTCCATGTTTTATATTTGTTGTTTTTGAAGATTGTATTTATAAATTTTGACGTGGAAGTAGACGGATCCTAGTCCAAAATTGCCTCTGTAATGGCCAGATTTCAATTAGATTATTTGAAGACAAAAGAGGGTTCAAAGTTGGATCCTCCACTGCATATACTTCTTTGTCCGCATCAGACACCTGAGTCCCATACCAATTTGAGCGTTTGAGTAGGTTTAATTTAGTTGGTTTTTTAAAAGAATATTTTTGGGTCAATTTTTGCTTTTAAATCTGGGTTTTAGTTAGGTCTGGGGATTCTTTGGCTAACCCAAAAACAGAATCAATAGCTTCAATTAGTTTTTATAAAAATCTGAATTTGGCTTCAAAACCAAAAATTGGTTGGTTCCGTTCAATTCAAATGTAAAAATGCACAAACTGAATCGATTCTCCAGACCGCTCTTGATTGACTACTGATCGTTTAGTTAACATTACCGAATTCTATTGCTTTCCTTTTGACAAATGGGTGTATAAAATTTAATCAGTTAAAGCTTCAAGAACATGTAGTAAATGGAGTAAGGGTGACCCTACATTTTTGGATCAATTATACTGAGAATGGAGTCCTTTTGTGCAGAGAAATAATGGATAATCCAAACTGTTTGGATTGATATGAATAATGGGGTCGACGAAGGGGGACCAATGGCCAAGCTTTCAGTGAAGTGGCAGCCATGGTTACAGATTTTTCCATAACCAAGGACCAACTTGCAATTTGTAGATAGGACCAGGATTTGACTCCAATCTTTCTTCACCTGCCATTTGGGTTTTACATATTTCGTGTCTGAATGCAGATTATGAAGTGGACTTTCAAGGAAACGGACAAGCTTTTTTCGCTCCGAGATTGTAGCCGTCCAATAAAGGTCTTGGCCGAGCTCAGCTAGCGACGGGACAGCGAGCAGCTCAGCCGTGTCCGATGGCTGACGAGAAGTCAAATCAAGTGGCTGCTGTCATCAGCCGCCGCCGCTGGCGCTGCCGCAGCCTCGGCTCGTCAGCTTTTCCTTGATTAGTTCAAAAGTGTGACTGCTTGGTGTTGGCAGGTGCGAGAAGAAGATATAACTAGTCCCACAAGAGAGAGTGGATGTACAAGCTAGCGAGAGGGAGCCTCCCGCCATTAAAGTGTTTGTCCCACCTTACTTCTTTCCTCTTCAACCCATCTGTCTCTTCCAGTTTCTATCCAGAACCTCCTTTCTTTCATAACTTAAGGAATGACAGAATAGGCTGTCTGTATTTGATTTCTCTCTCTCCTCCATTTTTGGTGGAGGTGTATCTCCAAGAAAAAAGGGTGAGTAGAAACTTTAATGGGTTTTTTATTTGGCGGCGTCTGAGAATGAAATCCTAATTTTTATGCATGAAAATCACAGGTTTCTTCAGGTTGGTTTATTCTCTCTAAGATCTATTTGGTTTCTAAATTCAGGGACTTGTTCTTGATTCCTGTGATGGGGGCTTGCTTGAGTTCCAGAATCAAAGCTGAAAGCCCATATAATACAGGTACCTCCAGCTATGATTGCTCTTTTCTATCTCTCATCTTGACCGGAAATTCGTTGAAATGCTCTGTTTCTTGAGAACCCTCTTGACCTAATAGATTGATGGTGACTTTGTTGATCTGCTTGAACTGCGTTGAATTTCGCAGGAGGGAGTTTTAAGAATGTGGGTTACGAGACAAACCCTCTTAGTTCAGGGAGTAAGATGTCGTCTAGCTCAGTCCCTCCGACTCCCCGGAGCGAGGACGAGATCCTGCAATCTGCCAATCTGAAGAGGTTTAGTTTCTCCGAGCTCAAGATGGCGACCAGGAATTTCCGGCCAGATAGCGTGTTGGGGGAAGGAGGCTTCGGTTCTGTTTTCAAGGGTTGGATCGACGAATTCTCATCGGCAGCTGCCAAGCCGGGGGCCGGAGTAGTCATCGCCGTGAAGAAGCTCAACCAGGATAGCTTCCAAGGTCACCAAGAATGGCTGGTTGGTTTGACTTTTTCCCCCTCTGCAAAAACAGCTTCGTTTGAAAGCTTGATGTTTTTTTGTCTGTTTTTCAAGGCTGAAGTCAACTTTCTTGGGCAACTTTATCATCCCCATCTAGTAAAATTGATTGGATATTGCTTAGAAGATGAGCAGAGATTATTGGTCTATGAATTCATGCCTAGAGGCAGCTTGGAGAATCATTTGTTTCGAAGTGAGTTCTTCTCCGCCATCCTTCCAAACTGTTATTGCTAGAATCGTTTTACGATCGATGTGGTCGTGTTTATCCTCTTTCAGGGGGGTCGTATTTTCAACCGCTTTCATGGCAGCTTCGCTTGAAGGTCGCCCTCGGTGCTGCGAGAGGCCTCGCCTTTCTTCACAGCGACGAACGGAAAGTGATTTATCGCGACTTCAAGACCTCCAATATTCTGCTTGATTCAGTGAGTAAATGATGCAGACTTTCTCGATGTTCCGAAGAATTTAGATTGAGTGAAGGTTCGTCTAATGTGATGACAGGATTACAATGCCAAACTTTCTGATTTCGGGTTGGCTAAGGACGGACCAACGGGGGACCGGAGCCATGTCTCGACCAGGATTATGGGCACTTACGGCTATGCAGCCCCGGAATATTTAGCCACGGGTAAAACTCAATTAGAAATTGTGCCGTTAAGTCAATTGGTTATGAAATTAACGCTATGATTCACCCAGGTCATCTCACTACGAAGAGCGATGTGTACAGCTTCGGAGTTGTTCTGCTGGAAATGCTGAGTGGTCGAAGAGCGGTCGACAAGAATCGTCGCCGGGGAGAACAGAATCTGGTGGCGTGGGCCAGACCCTACCTGGCTAACAAGCGCAAAACTTCGAGAATCCTCGACAGTCGTTTAGAAGGCCAATACACTGCCGATGGAGCTCACAAAGCTGCGACGCTGGCGCTTAGATGCCTGTCAATGGATGCCAGGCTCAGGCCGAGCATGGGGGAAGTGGTGAGTTCCTTGGAACGGCTTCAAGAGAAGAAGGAAACAGGAAGCACTCAGAAGACCAACGCTGTAAATGGTCGAGCCCTGTTTCGGCGGCAAAATACAGATCATGCCGTTAGTGCTCATCCCAGCCTCGCGTATCCTCGTCCCTCTGCTTCTCTGCACGTGTGACATCTCTCTTCGTCGGTCGACCCAGAAAACAATATTTCAAGATTTACCGGCAAGGTAGGAGATGACTCTGTTTTCGTGCGCCCGAGTTTGATGTGTGTAAATGACAATGAAGGTTGTCGGTAAAAGGTTTTACTCCTAAATCACGTGATTACTGATGATCTTAATAGTCGCCGTTGATTCCACCGCTGCTTTCGCCGGAGGTGGACGGCCAAACCAAACTAAACTAAAGCCATTGATTCCTCTTTTGCAAGCATTACCTCCAAACTAAAGCCCTTACAACTCATCGTACACTATGCCCAATCAGGAGAAGCCACGTAAGCAGGGAGAGGAACTTAATTTCATTTCCATCGTGGATCTGTATTTTTCTTAATTAACCACTGTATGAGGTGTGCGTGGCGAATTTTCAGATAAGAGTGGCAGTTTGTTTGGATATATATCATCATAGTCTTGGAAAAATAACCCCGAAATAAATAAGTGTCACCGATTAACTATACTCTTAAAATAGGGTACGACTAGACATTAAGTGCCACCGATGATCATAAATGCTCGTTGCCAAACAAGGTAGAGTAGTGTGCCTAACACCCAACACACTTAACTATTTTATTTTACAATATTTATTTATCTTATTTAAGAATATTAATTTTTTAACTAATATTTTAAATTTTAAATTTATTAATTAATACATTAAAGTTTGAACATTATTAACAGTCATTTGGTACTTAAATTTTAAATGTAAGTTAAAATATCAATTGATATAATTAAAAATGTAAGGAGTAATCCCACTGAAATTATATTATTTTAATAAAATAAAAGTAAGGGAGTTCAAGGGGGTAGTTTCGTAATCTCTGACGTAGTGACGTGTCGATGTTTTCTTGATCAAGCACCAAATCTAAGTGGCTGACGTGTCAGTCGCAGATCTTTTGGGAGTTCTAAGTTGGGGGTGGCTTGGTCAATTAGGGCCTGATTAAGGGGAAATTAGTGTGAATAGTTTCAGGGAAAAAAATGGAAATTGGGAAAATACAGAGAGGGTATGATTTTATCCATCTCTGTATTTAAATCTCTCCTTCGATTCCTACAAAACCCTAGAAGGGTTCTTTGTAAGAACATTCGCCGCCTGATTCATCTCCCTCTCGTCCCCCCTCTCTCCTCTGGGTGTTTGAATGGTCTGTTTTATGTTCTTGATCCTGGTTCATCGCCGGAGCTTCTGTTTTTTTTTTTAATGTTTTCTCCGGCTCTCCAGTCTGCTACCGACTACCCTGGATGGCGCTGTTGGGTTTAATTTGTGATTTCGGAGTTTGGAGGGGATAAGTTTCGTAGTTCGATTGTTGTTTTTGGGTCATGGCGTTTTGGGAATACTTCTTGGATGAGTAAATTTTAGGTCTTTGTTAGTTGAAATGAAGCATATGGAAGTTGCAAAGGTGATGAATATATTCGGCTTAGAATTTGTTGCTTTCTGGCAGTGTTGAGCTTGCTCTCAGAAGGGATTGACGATCAGTTTAAAGTTTTATTTTTGGGAAATGACGGAACTTTGGCTTTGAAAATGTTGTCCGAACTGGGAAGAAGGCCAATGCTTGGGGGAAATGAAGGACAATTGGGCGATGAATTTGAAAAAGAGATAGGATTGTTACTACCCGAGCAGCGTCGGCAAGAGGTTGATGATCTGGAACGAGAGCTGAATTTGTATAGAAGTGGCTCAGCGCCACCCACTGTTGAGGGTTCACTTAATGCAGTCGGAGGTTTGTTTGGCAGCATCAATGGCGGCAATAATATAAATCCTCTTGAATTTTCTGGAGCAAATGGATTTCTTTCCGAGGAGGAGCTTAGGTCTGATCCAGCTTATCTATCGTACTATTACTCAAACGTTAATCTGAATCCTCGTCTTCCTCCTCCTTTGCTTTCCAAGGAGGATTGGAGATTTGCACAGAGATTGAAAGGAGGGAGTTCGGCGTTGGGTGGTATTGGGGACAGGAGAAAAGTCTATAAAGTTGATGATAGCACTGGTCGATCACTTTTATCGATGCCTCCAGGCTTTAATTCGAAAAAACAAGAGATTGAGGCTGAGTTCGACAACTCTCGTGGCCCAGAGTGGGGAGGTGGTGATGGATTGATTGGTCTTGGTTTGGGGCTTGGAAGCAAACAAAAGAGTCTCGCTGATATATTTCAGGTAATTTACTTTCTTAAATGGGAAGAATTTTAATTTAATTTTGTAGTCTCTGTATAGACCAAGTTACTGCTTGAATTTTTAATATTGGTTGGAGTAACTTAGATATGTGAGTAAGAGATTTATGTATTACTTTGAAACAATAACTCTTTTTCTTTTTCTATGTATGCATACAAGTATATGCTTATGCTTTGTTATGTGGAAAATTACTAATTATCCGTAACCTTGAAGCTTAAGGGTTGAAGTTAGTTTAATCATTTATATTGATTCTCTTAACATTTTTTCTTACATGAAGGTCATTTTTCTTTTGCTCCTTGTGGGTTTTTTTTATCGGGATTTTTTGTTTTTTGTCGAGGATCAAACTTGGGATTTCTAGCTCTGCTACCATGAATAATTTTTCAACATTCCCAAAAGCGTAAACTAATATGTTGAAGATAATTTAATGACTTATATTCATTCTATTAACTGTCCGGATTTTTCATTTGTGAGATTTTGTTGGTTCATCTGTTTTTTCCCTCATAAATGTGGTAGGATTTACAACATTATTTTTGAGATAAAAAATTTCGAACTTCAGTATCTTATTGTTCACCTTTTGTTTTAATTAATCTAACATAATTTGATGGATGCTTATTGGATCCTATACACATCTGGTACTACTTTTGAAATATATTGCATTATTGATGAATCAGTTCTTTATTGCTTTATAAGTATTTACACTGAGAGACATAAGATTTTTATTTATTCCATCTGCTATGATGCTGGTCTGTTTATTTAGTTTTAAAAAGCACGCAAGTTACTTTACATTTGATTTGCATTATTTCTGATTCAGTGTTTATTGCTGGTGCAGGATGATCTGAGCCGTGCCACTCCTCTCACTGGGCTTCCTTCTCGTCCAGCCAGTCGCAATACACTTATTGAAAATCCTGAAAATGTCAGTCTAAATGATCATGAGTTGGTTAATTTGCGTCATGACTTGACATGTTCAGATTCATTTAGATCTTCATCTAATTTGCAAGGATCATCTGCAGTCCAGAGTATGAGTCAACATTCTTCATATAAATATGCTGCAGCTCTGGGTGCTTCTTTGTCAAGAAGTAACACTCCAGACCCCCAGCTTGTTGCAAGGATTCCTAGTCCGTGCCCTACACCTATTGGAGGAGGGAGAGTAGGAAAAATGGAAAAGAGAAGCATTACCAGTCCAAATTCATTTGATGGCATCTCATCGAACTTCAATGGGGCTGTGGACGTTGTAGCTGCTTTTTCAGGGTTGAATTTGTCGAAAAATGGTGGGATCGGGGATGAAAATCATTTATCACCGCAGCTGGAACAGGATGTTGATAGTTACCAAAGGTATCTTTTTGGACTGAAAGATAGCCAGGATGGCATAGATCAAACTTCATTTGCAAAGAAATTTGAATCTGGGAGGGCATCGAGAGAGTCTTCAGCTGTGCAGTCAGTAAAAGCTTCGTTCTCTGATTTGGCTAAAAGCAATGGAGGCCCTGCAGATCTGACGAGCTCTTCCAACTCTTACATGAAAGGATCACCCACTTCTACCCTTAATAGTGGAGCTCAGTATCAGCATATTGATGATCATGGCACATATTCAACTTTTTCCAACTATGGATTAAGTGGGTACTCTATGAATCCAACAACAACAGCTGTCATTACAGGACAACATGAAAATGGTAATGTACCACTAATGTTTGAAAATTTTGGGGCCACAGCGCTGGACTCGAGGTTGCTTGGAGGTTTGGTTTCTGGCACAAATCAAGTTGAATCACATAATGGTGGTAGAATGGGAAATCTATTGGCTGCTAATGCTCTTCAGGGCCCTTTTACTGATCCAATGTATCTCCAGTACTTACAGGCATCCGATTATGGTGCAGTGCCAACAGCCAATGATCCCTATATAGATAGAAACTATGCAAGCAATTCCTACATGAATTTACTTGAACTCCAAAAGGCTTACCTTGGAGCTCTTTTGACACCTCAAAAGTCTCACTATGGTATTCCGTTTAGTAGCAAGTCTGCTAGTTCTAACCATCATGGCTATTACGGAAATCCAGCTTTTGGGGTGGGTGCACCTTATCTGGGAAGTCATGTTCTTTCTAACTCCCCTGTTGGGCCTGGAAGCCCTATGAGGCAAAATGAACTTAATACTCGTTTTTCGGGTATGAGGAATTTTGCTGGGGGAATTATGGGAGCTTGGCAACAAAGTGCCATGGATGGAACCTTTGCTTCTTCTCTTTTGGAAGAGTTCAAAAGTAACAAGACCAAATTTTTTGAACTTTCTGAAATTTTGGGTCATGTTGTTGAATTCAGGTTTGGTGGTGCTTGTGGTTAATGATTTTTTTTACTTTATGATCGTGCCATCATAAATTTTTTTGTTTTTCTTTTGAGCAGTGCCGATCAGTATGGAAGTCGGTTTATCCAACAAAAACTCGAAACTGCTACAACCGATGAGAAAAACATGGTTTATCAAGAAATTATGCCTCAAGCCCTTGCTTTGATGACTGATGTTTTTGGTAACTATGTGATTCAGAAGGTAACTGATTTTTCTGTTGAGCCAAACTCTTTTTTTTATTGTTATCGTCCATTCGGCTTCAATCTCCAGGATTTTGTTTATGCAGTTCTTTGAGCACGGTCTTCCATCACAAAAAAGGGAATTGGCCAATAAACTTTTTGGGCATGTATTAACACTTAGCCTTCAAATGTATGGTTGCAGAGTAATTCAAAAGGTACTGACTGGACTGTAATCATTTTATATCAACTAGAATGGCTGTCCTTTGTTTAATTTTTTGCTTGGCTACTTTTCTCTAGCATTTCCTTTATATTTTTTCCCAACTGTGTGGCAGATATAGTGCATTTTTCATATTCTTTTTTGGCCAATTTGTAGATTTGTAATTTTTAGACATTTTCTCAAGTGATGCTTTTTAAAGTATGAGACTGGTAATAGTGTATTGTTCATTAAGTTTTTCTTTATAATATGAGGCTGAGTAGGATGCAGAAATGATACCATTTATAAAATATGTGTATCACTGCTCTTCCTGTTTTGAAGCGATTCTGGTTCAGTTATCTGATTGTGCAAAGAATATTCTTGAGTTTATTGCCAATGATATATCCATTTATCCAACCTCAGGCAATAGAAGTTGTTGATTTAGACCAAAAAATAAAAATGGTCGAAGAGCTCGATGGTCATGTCATGCGCTGTGTACGAGATCAGAATGGAAACCATGTCATCCAGAAATGTATAGAATGTGTTCACGAAGATGCAATCCACTTTATTGTCTCAACTTTTTTTGATCAAGTTGTAACTCTTTCGACCCATCCATATGGGTGTAGGGTGATACAGGTGAGTTTATTACTATCTTTTCTAATCGACACGAGGTTTATTAAAAAATTTATGGTCTGTAATGAGTTAATTTCATGGTGACAGAGAGTGCTAGAGCACTGCAATGACTCAAAAACTCAGACCAAAGTTATGGATGAGATTTTAGGAGCGGTTAGCATGTTGGCCCAGGATCAGTATGGCAATTATGTGGTTCAGGTTCATCGTCTCTGTTCTTTACTTCCAATCTCGATTTTGAATAATAATTGATGCAATTTATGCAATAAATTATTGCACCAACAATTGTTTGGCAGGCCATCAAATTTTTTAAGGAGTACATATAACAATGATGTTATTTTTCTCATTCTTCTCGCCTATCATTTAGCAAATGCTTTCATTTCAAGTAATAGTCAAGCTGGTTGAATTGTGAATCGTTTGATGTTAGCCATAAATTTTCTCCTCCATTTGAGCATTTTTCAGTTTCATAACCTATCCTTTTTGGATGATGGATATTATGTCAGAAGTTTGCCTTGAACAATTAGCTTATTCAAAAATCTCATTGAATACTGTTATTCGTGTTTTCAACAGCACGTGCTGGAGCATGGGAAACCGGATGAACGGACTCATATTATAAAGGAATTAGCTGGAAAGATTGTTCAAATGAGTCAGCAGAAGTTTGCTTCCAATGTCGTGGAGAAGTGCTTGACATTCAGTGGTCCGGCTGAACGCCAATTACTGGTGAATGAGATGCTTGGAACCACTGATGAAAATGAACCTCTTCAGGTTGGTCCTTATTTTTCTGAAAATGGTTTAATCTCTCCAAAGATAGACAATTTCGCGTCAGAGAATAATTAGCCACTGTTATTATCAGGCTATGATGAAAGATCAGTTTGCAAACTATGTCGTCCAAAAAGTTCTAGAGACTTGTGATGATCAACAAAGGGAGCTGATTCTTACTCGAATCAAAGTTCATTTAAACGCGCTGAAGAAATACACATACGGAAAGCACATTGTCGCACGGGTAGAGAAACTCGTGGCTGCTGGGGGTACTATTCTGGAATTTTAGATTCAATTTTACGAAATGGGTAAGGTTGTAAGGCTAATCTTTGGCTTGAATGATTGGCAGAGAGGAGAATTGCTGCTCAATCTCTTCACCTGGTGGCCTAGAAGACAGACGGTAGAGAACAAAAGCCGATTTGTACAGCTAACTGAGGCTTAGTGTGTGAGCTTCATCTTCTCGTCTTTTCTCCACTATTTTAGAGCGCAGATGACGGGTTCAACCTCGCCAGGTACGAGCTTCTATTACGAAATAAAGGTTGTCGCTTTATTGTATCGGAAACCTGTACATTTTGTAGTTTTAAAGTTGGAAGGCCTTTTTTTGCTCTTTATACATAGAACGAAATGAGTGGTTATGATTCAGCTGTTGAATACGCCTGCACAGAGCGGTAATCTAAGTTTTTATGTGGGAGAAAAAAAGGATGATCTAATGGGTGAGGAGGCTAGTTGTACGAGTGCCATTGTGTACAAAACTGTGGAGGCCGTGTTTCGACTCGTGTTGATTAGTAATATAATGATTTTCTTCTGTTGAAATGCATGTTTCTTTTGATTTGTACCCACCATCTTATTGTAGTGTATGTATGTCCCTCTTTTGTCTCCCGGCCACCCCTTCATGGTGATTGTGGGGGTGGTGAGTAGAGAATTGAACTGTTGAAAAGTATGTAAAAAGGTTAATTACGACTGACTAGTGTTCATTATAGCTTGATAAATGTAAATCTGCACTTAATATTCAGATGCAAAAGTATGAGTTAATATTAATGTGGACCAAAGACAGGATGGAAAGAACTCCGGAGTTCACTGCAAGTTAAATCAGATGGAAGAGTTAAATGATACAATACAACATGTTAGTTGCATCAAATAAATTTATACAACATGATTTCAATGTGTCATTGTCTCTATCCAACAATTTCAAACACATCGACAAAGTTCAAATTTGGATTTTGAAGTTCAAAACGAGTACTAAAAATAGCAAAGATCAATCGATTTAAGTGGAGAATTGGATGCAATCGGTTCACAAGTAAACACAAGAATGCGAAGTTTCATCTTCATTGCATTGGTGTTTCAAATGTATATACATGTTCCAATAAGATCACCACACTTTCCACTCCCTGCTACAAAACTCAAAATTTCCTCCATCCCCACTGATTATCCGCAACAAAACAACGAGTTCAAAGTCACAAATTAGAGATAAACATGATCAATATAACTAATTACGTATCTAAAAAGCCTTAAAGCATTCAACCCTATGTTAACTAGATCTCATGTTACTTGTATTCTTTCCTCAATCCTTCTTGAATCTCGAGATGGCGACGGATGCCACCATAGCACTTTTTTTAAACTTAAGTTCCTTTTTAAGGGGAAAAGAACTGGTAATAGGAAATTAACCTTAGCAAGCTTCGAGCAAGATCGAGACTCTGATGACCAATATCTTGACTAGAAGAAGGTTAGTTTTTTATCAGCCGGCTTGATAATTTGGAACAAGCACATTAAGCTTTCGTCGACGCTCATCAATGCTCCAGCATTGTCGAATTCACCACAGTAATGGGGAGCAGAGAAGATTGTAACAAGCTGTCTCTCGGCAAAGAACTCATACCCATCTTCAGCCCTCTACGAGAGAGAAATTCTAATACGATTTTTTTGTTGTTATGAAGAAAAAAATTGAAGTTTTGGTCGCTTACTTGATGAGCTCGACAGATGAGGTCCATATCGTTTTTCATCAAGAATTCTGAGACCTTATCCGCTCCAAATGTGTAAGAAACTCCACGATCATTCATGCCCCAACCTTTGATATCTTGGTTCGGGTCTGACCATAGCAAATCACAAAGTACTCCAGATTCAGGAATGTCGGCAGGACGAGGCAAAATTCTTATTTGATCCAAATTCGATAACTCGGGCGAAAGCCCACCATGCATGCAGAATAAGAAGTTTTTACACCAAAGAAGCCACCACTTTGCACCAGTGTTTGGGAAAATAGCGAAGATTATTCATGAAAAATGTGATCCTTCCCCCTCGATGAAAAACTCATATTACAAAAGTCACAAATGTACCTAAGATTTGGTTCATTATATAAAAAACAGATTATGATAATATGTTTTGCATTAGTCCTGTCCAATTAGATTTTCAAATAGTCGAAGTTCAAATGCTAAAATCAGATACGTTTTCACTTCCCTTACCTCTGATTTCACTTATTACATGGAAAATAAATTACAACAGCTGATTCTGAGATTTCAAGGTTTCAAGTTCTGAATTTAAAAAACGAAATTTCATAAAGCAATGAGACTTTCATTTACAAGAAAAAAAATCATGAGCTGCTTGATTATGGGTTTCTCATCGTCCATGGGTAATCAACAAGCCCTGTTCTCACAAGGTCAGATTTTTCAAAGCTCAATCACATTCCTGGTTGCAGAGTCGTAATGAACTGCAATGCTAAAAGATGTAAAAGAACATAAAATCACTGACCCTCTTTATGAGCCATTCCCCATGCTTTACCATGTCTCCCGTCCTGAAATTCAGTAAATTTCAAAGATAGAAACCTAAAATTCAGTAAATTCTTATTTTGACAACGTAGAAATACTGGGCAACGCATAATTTGTAAAGAATTCTACCAAATGTACATAGTATCGACTCGATATAACGGACTTTATCAGTTCCCATTCCTAATCCACAGTTTCAGTTATGTACCAAAATGCCAAAAAAAAAAAAAATTAAAACTCAACAACATCAAGTCACCTTATAGAGATTAATTTTGGTGATCTGGTAAGAGACGCCAGACCAGTGAGTCTTGGCCATGTGAAATCCTAAACCCCAGTTGGGCAAAAACTGGGCTACCTCGAACAGGTTCTTCTTCTTCCTTGGCTTGGATTTCTTCGACGTCGAAGAGGAAGCAGGGCTTTCGGAAGGTGAAGCAACGCTGAAACTTCGAATGAAACTGAATGAGAGATTCTTCAATACGGTGATTCGGTTCGCCAGGGCTTTCTCTGCGAGAGCAGCCGCCATTCCAACGGGAACAGTTGAGAGCAAGACGCCAAGTCGTGGACGAAGGGCCTGCCTCGCTTTTATATCCAGATTTTACAGTTAATTACATAATATTCTTAACAATTTAAAATTTTTAATATATCAATTATATTGAATTAGACATAATTTTTTAAGATTAAAATCCAATAAAGACTTGAGTTTCGAATAAATAATCTAAATTAAAAAAAAAAAAAAAATTCTCGAACGTCCGATATAGATGCTCTAATTTCCCTTCAGACGTAATAACCTTTCATCAAACGTAGTGACTTGATTACTGCGTTTGATGAGGGTCACTACGTCCGATTATCGCGTCCAATCCAGACGCATACTGCTTGTCATGTTACAGAAAGAGTAGAAAAAGATTTTGCTTGTACCAATCAAATAAACTATTAATTATGCTTAAATACAAATAAAATTACATACTTACAAAATTTGAGCAGGGAACCCTACAAGGGGAACATAAATTATTGGAAAAGAGTATAAAAAGAAAAAGAAAAATTATTCGTCAAAAAATGTTTCAACAAAGCAATGGGCAATCGCTTGTCATATTACAAAAATAGTACCATATCTCTTAACGTCTTGTTGCATAATTATATTTATTTAAAATATAATAAATATTTATATTTTTTATTTTATTAAATATATTTTAATTAACTCAATGATGTGATGATATATTCATGATACTATGAAAATAAAATATAATAATATGATAAATTTAGAATTATTTTTAAAGAATAGTACGATGGTAATTAAAATAAATAATTAAAAATAAATAAAACAAATTGATTTGAGCAGTCCAAAAGAAGGGTTAAATCAAAGACATAGGAGGGCCGAGGGGGGACGAGCTACCGGTCAAGAGTCCGACTCCAAACAAACTCTGTTGTGGTGGGGCCCACTTTACAAACCTTAACGTTAGAACTAAGGCGTCATCTTCCTCCTCCTCCTCGACTTGCCCTCCCCGCTACTCCTCGCTTTCTTCTTTACATTTCCTTCCATTGCCAGACCTCTCACTCTCTCTGCTCTCAACCGTCGAGGATTCATCGGTTGCATAGTTAAACTTGCTCCTCGCTGCATTTCTACTCGTTTCTCGGTGATCTTTCTCTCTCCGATCTGCCTGCTTTCTCTGATCTCTGTCTCTTGCAGCCCCTTGTTTCATGAGGTACATAATCTTCTCCATTTTTTAATTTCGCTGCTACTGTTTCGTGTTTTAAGTTGTTGCTTAGATCAGTGAGAGGAGAGCGTCTTTGACTTTGAATATTGCGCGTCTATGAGTAGGACTTGTGAGCTTGAAAGGGGAGAAGGAAGCCGATTCGAGTGGGTGCTCAAAATTCGGAGAGGGTGAAACTAAAAATGAACTATTCGGAGTGTTCATCTTCAGATTTATATTGAAACTGGTGATGCTTTTCTTTAGTACCTCTGTGAAAAAGGTTGGACATTGCAAAACTCACATTGACATAGAATTTCTGTTTCACCGCTGAACAATAATCAAATCTTTGTTTCACCTCAGTGTTTAAGCAAACTATCGTTATGCCAGAATAGTATTGAAAATAGTTTTAGGTTGAGATTTGGACCAATAGTGCTTTTATGTTACTTGGTTTTACAGTGTTATCATGGATGCCTATTCGAACATTACACTACTTGACTTGATGGCACAGAACTATTTGAACGCGATCACATGAGTTTGTTTTTTTGTTGTGCATGCCTGTTCCATCTAACATGTGCTTGTTAGCTACCTCATTTCCTAGCCTGTTCTTTATTTTACTATATGCTGTATTTGAAATATAAATTGGTATGTTGACATGTGACAGTCTTTTGATAAGGGAGTTGGATGAGAACCTAGTGAACTCTACCAGTTACTTGGTTGAGAGTGATGGGGTTATCTTCTGCATACCATCCAGATATTCAGAGACCATATGCAGCTATCTGCTGTTGGATTTCTGCATTGTTATTGCTACAAAATAACATAGTAGCATTCACAGATTCCAATTACTTGATTGGACTTGGAAGTTATGACATCACTGGGCCTGCAGCTGATGTTAATATGATGGGATATGCCAATACAGAGCAAATCGCATCCGGGATTCACTTCAGATTACGAGCTCGATCTTTTATCGTTGCCGAGCCTGAAGGAAACAGGGTTGTTTTTGTCAATTTAGATGCTTGCATGGCCTCCCAGCTTGTGACTATTAAAGTGCTTGAGAGATTGAAGGCCAGGTACCCAAAAGCTCTACCTATTGAAGTTCATCTACATTTTCTGTGACAACGCTAATATGATTACAAAATTATTCTCGTTTGCAAAAATGTAAATGAAGTTGGATATTATTTGGATTGTGATTGTATAAAAGTAAGCAGGCAGCATTACTCATCTCAGCCTTTTATTTTAGCTTATGATATATATTTTTAGTATTGCATCTAATCATGTATTATAACATGAACAGATTTGGAAACCTATATACAGAGAATAATGTTGCTATTAGCGGAATTCACACTCATGCTGGTCCTGGGGGTTATCTCCAATATGTCGTATATATTGTGACATCACTGGGATTTGTGCGCCAATCGTTTGATGTCCTTGTTGATGGTATTGAGAAAAGCATTATACAAGCTCACGAAAATCTCCACCCTGGATCAATTTTCATAAACAAAGGTAATAGAAATGGTCACATAATGGATTTACTTTTCAGCTGCATTTATGATATATCTTTCATTCTTCTGTGTAACTTGAGCATTAAGGTTATGTTTCATATGATCAATGAAGGATATGCACGTAATAATAAAAAGGAAAAGGGGAAGACAGCTTTGGTTTGAATGTATTGCTGTCAGTTATCATGACAGTAGCATTCAATCAAAATAATCTAAGTCGGTCTCCTTTTCTTATTTCAATACAATATTCAATGATTGTCTCTCCAGGTTCTTATACCTGCTTATCCAGGTCCAACAAAATATCACGAACATTAATGATCTTGATCATAATAATGCTTATTCTGTCTACATATACATTCTTTTTCATTATATTTAATGGAAGCGAAAGTTTAGTGCTTTCTTAACTAAAATATTCACAATTTTGGACGACTTTGATAAATCTTCTGTTACAATTCTCATTTGAATTTATTTACAAATGCAGGAGAGATTCTAGATGCAGGTGTTAACCGCAGTCCTAGTGCATATCTAAATAATCCTGCAGCCGAGCGCAGTAAATACAACTATGATACTGATAAAGAAATGATGCTTATGAAGTTTGTTGACGAGGAATGGGGTCCTGTGGGTGCTTTCAATTGGTTGGCTATTCATGGAACTTCTATGAGCCGCACAAACTCGTTGATTAGTGGGGATAACAAGGGTGCTGCTGCAAGGTTTATGGAAGACTGGTTTGAGCATGAAAGCCCTCAAATGCCATCTGAGTCTGGAATCCCCTGAAGAGTCTCTAACATAATTTCCAATGTTTCTAATAACCGTACGTTGCTAATTTTTTTAAATTAAGAGTTTAAAATGTTTGAATGATTAAATGGATGGGAAACATGCACTTGTTTAATGACCTATTTACATTTACATATGCTACATCAAGAAATCTTTTACTTAGTGAGAAAAATTATAAAGAACAAAAGCATTTTTTATCTGTTTGATGTTGTTATTGATTCCAGATTGTGAGTTACTTGAGCTTGCTGCATCTTTCCAGTCTCCACCTGGTAGATCATCAACCAGGATTTTAAGTGTTGCAAGGCGTGTCAGGGGTGTTTTAAGGAATGCTAAACTGCCTCAGTTTGTATCGGCATTCTGCCAATCAAATTGTGGTGATGTCAGTCCTAATGTGCTTGGAGCATTTTGTATCGACACAGGTCTACCATGTGACTTCAATCACAGCACGTGTGGTGGAAAGAATGAAAAGTGTTATGGTCGTGGACCTGGGTATTTATCTCTCATGATTTTATGATTTTTTTTTCGTCTTTTTCGCTGGAAGCACATGTAATTTGAATCATTTGTTAATAGAACGTACTTGTGATATGTCAGTTATCCTGATGAGTTTGAAAGTACACGCATAATTGGCGAGAGACAATTCAGAAAAGCTGCTGATCTTTTCATCAAGGCATCAGAATAGTTGAATGGAAAAGTCGACTACCGTCATAGTTATGTAGACTTCTCCCAGCTTGAGGTGTCACTTGTTAAAGGAGGAGTTTCTGAATCGGTAAAAACTTGTCCTGCTGCAATGGGGTTTGCATTTGCTGCTGGAACAACAGATGGCCCCCGTGCATTTGATTTTAAGCAAGGAGATGATAGGGTAATAATTTTTTTTAACGTAACACACTTTTGCTATGGTAGTTTTTGTATTTCTTTATGAAGTCAAATTTTTTTTTTCTAGGGCAATCCTTTTTGGATATTGGTACGAAACTTGCTGAAAACTCCAAACAAAGAACAAGTTGAATGCCAAAGTCCCAAGCCCATTTTACTTGACACCGGTGAAATGAAAGAACCACATGATTGGGCGGTAACTGTTTTGTTAGTTTATCTTTATTATGGAGTGAACTAGTTCATCTCATTTTTTTACTCTCTGAAGCTATTTATTCTTTTCTGCTTTATATCTGAATATGAGTTGATCAGGCATTCCTTGTGAATGGTTTTACAGCCGTCGATACTTCCAGTTCAGATCTTTCGCATAGGGCAGCTTGTGATTCTCAGTGTACCAGGAGGTAGTAGCTTACTTTTCTTGTTTCTCATTCGTTTTATTGTAGTGAATGCATATGTGCGTAAAATGTACTTTTTGTGAGAGTTGGTTGTCTTTCCCCTGCTAAGTGTCAGCATACTCGTTTACTTCTTTCTTGATGCATTTTGTTCAACTTATAAAGCAGGAAAGAATTTGTTTGTATTTCGTATTTGTGGAGCAGTTTAGTTTTGCTTGGTTTTGATTATGGGAAGCAAACTGTGACATGTAACTTGGTTACAAATTTTCAATCTCTAGATTCCATTATGATCATCAGAAAGAGAGATTAGTAAGTTCCTGGACTGATGAAAGACACGAACTCAGCAAACATATTACTTTGTCCATTGTACAGTGTGAATTATATAAAAAAATCCACTTTTTTCTTCACATATCCGGTCAAACAGTTCAAGCTACGTGGGGGATCGAGTTTGATAGGGATTTATTAATACCTATTATCCACAGAAATGCTGTCTAATTCTTAAAGTTCATTTATTAGACTCAATTGTCAAAAAAAACTTTGACAACATAGTGGCTTTGTGGAAAGTCACAATGAAGGGAGAAAAAATAGTATTGTTTAATTTTCACATTTCTTATAAGTTTCTCCATTAGTTAACACTTTACTACCTTTTTGGCCGATCTCTTTTAAAGAATTTACTACAATGGCTGGAAGGCGCCTTCGAGATGCTGTGAAGGCAGTGTTTACTAGCGAAGGTTATGGTAGCAACATTCATGTGGTCATCGCAGGGTTGACCAATACCTACTCACAGTATGTTACCACTTTTGAAGAATACGAGGTCAGTTCTTATTTCCTGGTTTTACATCATTAAATTTATTAAATCAAACTAAAGCAAATGAAAATGATATCCAATCTTCGCAAATGATTAACTGCAGCACATGACAAAAAATATCAAAGTTTAATATGACATAAATCTTTTGTTAAACCTTGATGCATGGGCTAAGTTTTGCCTCAAATGTTTATTATGTAAGCATAAGTAAGGCATTTGTCATATCTGTATTTTGCTCCCTTTGATATCAAGAACTCTTATGTATGATGAAATATTGGGTGTGGCATAAACCTCGGGTGATATTGTTTGATCAAAATGGGTTCTACAACAAGTAAACATAGCTCTAGCAAATCTCTAAAAAAAAACATGCCATAGTTTGTGATCTGTGTTTTTTTGTTAATTTTGCTACTATAATTTATCTGTTTAGATGAAATTGAAAATTAACTCCTGTCATAAATACAAAATAAATATGCTTGTTATCATATGAAAATCTCAAGGATGTAAGATTGATGTTGTTTCTATGGAATTCCTAAACATTGCACCGTATTGTTATGATTAGAGATGTAGCTAATGCTTCTGCTGAGTTTGTGTACATAAGTTTCTGTAGACCAATGTAGATCGGGTGACAATCTGTTGAGTTAATTCGAACCACAATCGAGTTATTTACTTGTATTTGTTTCAGGGCGCTTCGACCTTATATGGTCCGCATATGCTCAGCGCCTACATTCAGGAGTTTCAGAAGCTTGCTCATGGGCTCATCAGTGGTCAATCTGTCGAGCCAGGCCCTCAACCTCCAGACCTATTGAACAGACAAATAAGCCTATTGACTCCAGTCGTGATGGACGGAACTCCACCTGGCGTAAAATTCGGAGATGTAAAAGCTGATGTTCCTCAAAACTCAACCTTCAAGAGCGGTGACAAGGTTTCGGCTACCTTTTGGTCAGCCTGCCCTCGGAATGATCTTATGACCGAAGGTACGTTTGCACTTATTGAGAACCTCCACGGGAAGGATAATTGGATCCCAGCATACGACGATGACGATTTGTGCCTGCGGTTCAAGTGGTATTGACCTTCAAAACTGAGTACCAGGAGCTGGGCACCAATCGAGTGGAGAATCCCGCCAACAACGACCCCCCGTGTGTATAGGATAAGACATTTTGGTGCATCTAAAAGTTTAATAGGATCAATCCAACATTTCACAGGCTCGTCTAGTGCTTTTGTTGTAGCATGAGTCTGTATGGTTAGATACTAGGTAGGTTAGATAATCTAGTTTAACACGTATAATTAATCGTAATGGGTAAATTTGTGTGGAAAATTAAACTTGACCGTTAGAAGTTCATTGATCGACCAGTTCATGTCAAACTCTGAAATTTATCGATCAATATAAATAATCTGACGATAAGTCGTAAACTGGGGACGATTGTCTTGCCAATGTTTAAGTTCTCGTGAAATTGATAAGATCTGAGGACAGAATTTGATGAGCAAATTTTTATGGACAGGAAGCTATTTATCTATCATCTTTGGTCCTATGCTCTGTTTTTGTTTTTGATCAATACAATTGAATGCTTATGCTTCGACCTCTTAGCTCTGAAAAGTAGCATGATTTCACCGGAACATGAACCATGTTAAGTTTCACTCAACGGCCGCCATTAGAGAGCAAGAGAGCCTTCCAAAAACTTAGCTCATCCATTTCAGGAATATACTAGGCTTTTCCAAACCAGAAAGGATTACCATTCATGTCTTGCAGCAAAGAATATTTGGCAACTCCCACAAGCCATATCCCTGAGCTTCCTTCTCCAGTGTAGCTAAGTATGGATTCCCGAGACTTTGAACAAGATTAAAGCTAAACTCCCTTTCTTTCAACTATGCACAGAGAATAGACACATCTTAAAACCACCATATCCTGTAAGGCTTCGACTTCCATCTCTTCATATTCGATGTCGGCAGCCAAGCAGTATTTCCGGGTCTGCTTCTTCTTCCGAAGAAAATTCAGGATGAGGGTGGCCGAGCCACCAGAAGATGTCAAAGTAATGTTCCGACGATATTCTGAAAATGGAATCATGAGCATCGATCATATGCAGAGGTTCTTGATCGAGATTCAAGGCGAAGAAAACGCCACCAAGGACAATGCTCAGGCCATCTTCAACAGTCTTAACCATCTCAATATCTTCCACCGGAGGGGGCTTCATCTCGAGGCCTTCTTAAGCTACCTTCTCGGTGACCTTAATCTTCCTCTCCCGCCGGCTGGACATGTACTTTTCATCTGTAAATACACTCTCTTGCTTTCCTTTTTTATCTCAGCGATTTATCCTCTCTCTCTTTTCAGGTCCACCAAGATATGGATGCCCCATTGGCTCATTACTATATCTACACAGGCCACAATTCCTACTTGACCGGAAATCAACTGAGCAGTGATAGCAGCGTCGCGCCCATCATTAAGGCTTTAAAGAAAGGCGTAAGGGTCATCGAATTGGACTTATGGCCGAATTCTAAAAGAAACAACGTTGACGTTCTTCATGGAGGGTATGAACTCGTTCATTTAGTCGTTCATCGGAGCTAAAGAATTTTCTAAACGATTGTCATTGGAGCTTCAGGACCTTGACAACGCCGGTTGAGCTCATCAAATGCTTGCGCGCGATCAAGGAATATGCATTCGTTGCTTCTGAGTATCCTGTTGTAATCACTTTTGAAGACCATCTCACTCAAGATCTCCAGTCTCTGGTTGCAAGGGTAAAGCTTTTGACTCTTCTACTGTTCTTTTGGAGTGAATTTACCATGAAAATGACTATAATTATGCCTGCAGATGGTAACTAAAACTTTTGGTGACACCCTTTACTCCCCGGACTCGGATTGCTTGCAAGAATTCCCATCGCCTGGGTCATTGAAGAAAAAGGTGTTGATTTCGACAAAACCACCAATGGAGTACATGGAAACTCAGGGCGTGGATGAGAAACGAAATGCAGAAAAAGTAGAAGTTTGGGGAACTTTGAGGACAGATGGAAAAAGACAACTTGAAATTGCCGACGAGGTGAGTGGAGTTATTGAAATTTTCAAATGTTCAGGGCAAAGAGTTCATGTTTCAGCGAGTCGTCTCTTGCCTGAAGGTTGAACCGCATGATATGGAAGACGAGGAGAAAAACGATGGCCCAGAATATAAGCGTCTCATAGCTATTCACGCAGGAAAACCAAAAGGAGGATGGAAAAACTCGTTCAGCGACCTTAGCAGTGTCAGAAGACTTAGTTTGAGTGAACAAGAGCATGAAGAAGCTGTGCAAATTCATGGCTCTGATATTGTCAAGTACTCCTTCCTCACTCTCTCTCATTCTCTCTCTCTGTCTCTCTCTAAACTTATCGCATTAAGTTCAGGTTCACTCGGAGGAATTTGCTGAGAGTGTATCCGAAGGGAACGCGATTAGATTCGTCCAACTACAATCCTCTCCTTCCATGGATGTATGGAGCTCAAATGGTTGCTTTCAATATGCAGGTTGCAGACTCCCTCTCTACTTATTGATCCAGTTCCTTTTTCTGCTGGCTTGACGCATATTTTTTGTTCAAGGGACATGGAAAATTTCTATGGATTATGGAAGGAATGTTCAGAGCCAATGGCGGATGTGGGTATGTCAAGAAACCAGATTTTTTACTGGCTGATTCTCACAATAATGAAGTTTTCAATCCCAAAGCTAAGATGCCCGTCAAGAAAACTTTGAAGGTGAGGGCGGATTCCAGTGCTTTTATTAGAGCAAGAAGACGATCGAAATCTAATTGTTAAGTGGATAAACAGGTGAAGATATACATGGGAAAAGGGTGGAATCAGGATTTCAGGCCCACCCACTTTGATCGATATTCCCCTCCAGATTTCTTCGCGAGGGTAATGTTTCGAATGTAGAAACTATGTCTGCGCTGATATTCGAACAACGAGTTCTTCATGTTTTCAGGTCGGAATCGCTGGAGTGCCGTGCGATACGACGCATATGAAGAAGACGAAAACGATTGAGGACGAATGGCTTCCAGTTTGGAATGAGGAGTTCGAGTTTCGTTTGTCTGTGCCTGAACTGGCTTTACTTCGGATCGAAGTTCTTGAATACGACACCTCTGGAACGAACGATTTCGGTGGTCAGACATGTCTGCCGGTGTCCGAGCTGAGAACCGGAATTCGAGCAGTTCCACTGCACAACGGGCGAGGAGAACAGTACAAGTCTGTCAGGCTGCTCGTGCGGTTTGATTTCATTTAAGAAAACCAGTTGCATGTTCTTTTGTCAGCTGATGCTGTCACCTGAAATAAAGATCCTTCAATTTCATACAAGCTTTTTCCAATAAAGTTGGCATTTTGAATGCAATTTAATGAGCTTTTACTTAAATTGGTGACACCCAAAGCGTAAGAGTTCATTTTAATCCAATTTAATTAGCTTTTACGTGTGAAAGGCAGCAGTTTTCTTTGACTTTCACGATCTGATCTTGATGCACTCCCTCGTTCACCCTTTGAACTCGCCAGGATTCTTCCCCACCAGCCAAAACGACGGAGCTCCACTCCATGCGACGCGATATCAGTCAAGAATCTGACACAATTATTGACAAATCCTGCTGAAAGAGAGATAAAAAATGAAAGATGCCTGTCTGGAAATGGAGGGAGAATCATATTCTGAGTTCTGGGTACCTAAACACCTGATCAAGTAACGCAAAGAAGATGCCTTTTCTTACGATAAACCTCGTATGCGTGTTCAAGTTTCAACTTTCTGGCTTCACCGGTCACTGTTTACGATCATCTTGATCTTGGTTGACTACCCCTGTAGTTCCTTTATTGCATCATCAATGGAGATGGCCATTAATCGTCCGGACCCTACCATACAGGGTGTCTCTCTCTCGTGCTTTGGAAGAGAAACCAGCTTAAGAATGAGCAACACGGCAACACAGACAGTACAAAGTTAGAGAGAGAGAGAGAGGGGTCTCTCTCAACCTCAGAATCTACCGTCGTCAGATCGCGAATCCATTTACCTCCCGTGAACTCTTCTTTCCAATTTTCACATGCCCTATCGGAACAAAACAAAACACTTCCCCATCCCGCACTCTTTTCTCTGCTTTAATACATTGCCTTCTCTTTTTCCCTCTCCTCTCCTCTCTCTCTCTATTTTTCTCTGCTTCAATGGCTTCTGCTTCTCTTTCTTTTTCTGGGTCTTGCTTTTTACTTCTTTTCGTCCTCCCATTTCACTTGTTTTCTGGTTCTTCAGCTCTGCTTCTGAGCCTGAAGAACAGCCATAAAGAGCAGCACCAGAAAGGGCCAATGCTTCAAGCAAATCAGACTAACTGTCCTCTGTTTTTGGGTGGCTGGGTTCGTGATGAAACGTACCCAATTTACCTATCTTCAAGCTGTCCAATCATAGATCCAGGATTCAATTGTCAAATGAACGGTCGCCCTGATTCTGATTATCTCAAATACAGATGGAAACCCCTCAATTGCGACATCCCGAGGTAGACTAGAAACCCATTTGAGCTGTCCTGGTAAATGGGATGCAGCTTTTTTTGAGATTATATCTGGTTTCAGGTTTGACGGGATGGAGTTCTTGATGAATATGAGGCAGAAAACAGTGATGTTCGTCGGAGATTCTCTCGGTCGAAATCAATGGGAGTCTTTGATTTGCATGATCTCGGCCGCAGTTCCTCACACTACGACGCAGATTATCAGAGGCGACCCTCTTTCGACCTTCAGGTTCCTGGTGAGTCCCACTCCAGAGCATGGTTTTCAGTTTCTGTGTGGAAAGATTCGAGTTTTTTAATGACTAGAAAGTAAAAGCTGGCTTTTCAAAGAGGACCCTCAATCGGGCATAGTTTTGAACGTCATTGCAGGATTATGGATTGTCTGTATCGTTCTACAGAGCTCCATATTTAGTGGACATTGTTGCAGAAGATGGAAAGAGAATTCTCAAACTGGAAGAGATCTCGGGGAATGGGAAGGCTTGGCTGGGAGCCGATGTGCTGTCGTTCAACACCGGTCACTGGTGGACTCACACCGGATCTCTTCAAGGGTAGGATTGTGATTTGATCAATGAAAACCCTTCTCTTGTTTCGATCATTGAGACATGTTTATCGATTTCCAGGTGGGATTACATGGAATCTGGAGGAACGTATTACGCAGACATGGATCGCCTGGTTGCTCTGGAAATGGGTTTAAGAACTTGGTCTAACTGGGTCGACACTAACGTCGATCGAACCAGAACCAGAGTCTTCTTCCAGTCAATCTCTCCCACACACTACAAGTGGGTCTCTTTCTCTCTCTATCCTCTTCTCTCTCTAGTATAATTGCGGGTGAGGTTTTATTTTCCATTATTGAAGCTCATTCTTAGCTGTATTTGGTCAAATTCGGCCATGGCATGGCCCCCCTGTCTGCTCTTTCCCGCTCTTTACTAATGTCAACGTCAGGCTAACGCTTTTTCGTCCAAAACTCTGTTCTTTTGCTCGAACATTAATGGGTATACTTTAATTCAATGGGAGATGATTCAGAGAGGACAGTAACAGTGGCGTGAATTTATGGTTGCAGTCCATCGGAGTGGAACGCCGGAGGAACGCTGACGACGACGAAGAACTGCTACGGGGAAACATTGCCGGCGGACGGGAAGATGTACAGAGTGACGTACCCAGAGCAGATGAGAGTAATTGAAGAAGTGATGAAGGATATGAAACGGCCGGCTTCCTTGTTGGACATTACTACGCTGTCGGAGCTGAGAAAGGACGGGCACCCGTCGATATACAGCGGCGATTTGAGCCCGGAGCAGAGAGCGAATCCGGCGCACTCGGCGGATTGCAGCCATTGGTGCCTTCCTGGGTTGCCGGACACTTGGAATGAACTCTTCAACGCCGCCATGGTGATGTGATGGATGGTGAGCTGCGGGGTTTAGAATTAATAAATTTGATTCTGGGTTTGATTGTGGGGGCAGATTGGGAGGCGTTGAATGAACGACTGGCTCCCGCTTCTGCGTTTGTAGTTCTGTAAAGATAGTAGATTACATTGTTTCTTCTTCTCCAGCTTCTTATTTTGAATCTGATAGTGCCGGATTTCATGGCCGATCTGAGGTCTGCGACTTCCACTCTCTCCTCCACTCCGCCGAACATCTTTCTCGGCGACACAGGAGAACGTTGTGCTGC